>CANYLF010627377.1:0-12375 GCA_948193215.1 Bocquillonia castaneifolia
GAATGTTTGCCTCCCCCTAAAACCTAGTTTTAGACCGGTATTTATACCCGTAATAGCTTAAAACTTAAGCTAGGGCTACCACAATCAGTTTCCTACTAAAATTCAATGACTTGAGCCTAAAGCAAAGGGTTTTTTGGACAAAAATAGCTCTTCAAGGCTTTGGGACACGTGTACAACTCGTACAGGACATTTCGGGCCGAAACATCCCGAAAACGGGCTTTTTTCAGCTAAGATCGCTCTGACTGGTGTTGGGCAGTCTTCCTTGTGGCATTGAGCCCAACGCCAATCATATGAGTGGCGTTGGACCCAACTCCACTAGGAAGAGTGGCATGGGGCCCAATTCCACTCCCCAGAGTGGTGTTGGGCCTTTTTGGGCCTCCAAACGTTCGATTTTGAAAAAACTTAAAACTGAGAAAATGTGCGGAATGGCCTCAACTATCAACTAACAAAATTTCAAGTCATTTGGACACTTACAGAAAAAGTTATGATGAAAACCATTTGAAAGATGCATCGTTTATGCTCGAAACCGGATTTTGGAGAAAAACATACTATGCAAGCTTAGAAAACACTCAAAGTGAAGTAAATATAATCTCTAAAAAGTAATTTCAACTCAATTCATGCTACTTAGAACATGAACGATCATCACTGGGCCTCTGAGCCGCTTCTGTATTCCTGTGTCAAAATTTAGGTGTTAACAGATATTTTCAACATTAAGAGACTTAGGTGTGACAGTAACACAAGTGTTATTCAATTGTTTCAGAATCTGACATGTTTCAAAGACCTCTTGAATAGCAGCAACTAGCTAGAATACCCATTAGGATCTGGGGCCTTCCCTACCCCAATTGAGAATAAAGCATCCTTTACTTCCTGCTCTTAAACTGGATGAGTTAGTGACACAGCATCACTGTTAGAAAGAAGACGCCACTGAGTAACAATTGCTGGATCTATATGCTATGTAGTTGTTGTAGTAGTCCCGAAAAGATCTTTATAGCACTTAGTAAAGGCTTTGTGAATACCTTCAGACTCAGTGATAATAGTGCCATCTTCTAAGACCAATCTAGGAATAGAGTTATGCATTTGCCTCTTCTTTAGGGAGTTATGAAAGAACTTGGTATTGGAGTCACCAAGAGCTAGCCAAATAACTCTAGGTTTTCGTTTGAAAAAAAGACTCTTTCATCAATAATAAATTCTGAAAATGCAAATTCATGACCCTTTCCTCATCTAATAAAACTTCATTCATTGGATCACGTTGCAGGGCCTTTTGTAATTCATCTAATCTGCTTCTTTGAAGCTGCACACGCTGAGAAATATCAGAAAATTCCTTAGCATTGAGAGCTTTGAACCTCAACTTCAATCTCTGTAATTTTTTAACTATACAATACATGTGATGACCTTCATCCTACTCATTCCACTCTTCTTGGACAATCTTTAGGAAATCAGGTTGCATAGTCTAGAAGTTAAAAAATTTAAAGCTTCTAGGGCCTGATTTTGAGCACTGCTTATAAGTGACTACAAGAGGAGAATGATCAGAGATACCTGCCGGGGGAATGTGAACCACATAATTATCAAAGTGATCTAGCTAAAGATAATTAACAACAGCTCTATCTAACTTCCTCCAGATTCTGGAATTTGAATCTTGTTGATTAGTCCAAGTGTAAAAGCATCCCAGTCTTCTAAGCTCCATCAACTGATTCTGGGCCAAACAATTAGCCATTTCCTGTCTGTGATCAAGATCTAGATCATTACCCCCTAATTTTTCAGCATCAGATAAAAGGGCATTAAAGTCTCCCTGGATTAGCCAAGGCTGGCTCATCTGCCTACCAAGCTCAGAAATATTATTCCACATACATTTCCTTTCCTCTAAAGAATTAGAGCCATACATAATAGTCCAGCAGAACTTCTTATTTCCATATAAAACATCATAATGAATTAGTTGATCAGACATAAAACTAACTTGAAGAGAAATTTTCCTTCTATCATACATTAACCAAATCCTTCCTAAACTTGCATAAGCATAGTTAGCGATCAGGTCCCATTGAGATAGCTTTAAATTGCCCCATATCACATCATCCTTTTCTTTTTTAATACGAGTTTCCAAAATACCAGCTAGAATCACATTATGTTTAACAAGCATATAACGTACTTCTGCTTGCTTTAAAGGGCTATGGAGCCCTCTGATATTCCAAGAGACTATCATTTCCCTCTATCTGGAGGATGTATTGGCCTCCTGGATTGATTAACATTCATATCCAGATTAGATAAAACACTAAAATAATTACCAGCATGATTTTGAGGTTGTATAACATTTCCAAGATCAGGTCTAACCTCTTGTAGCTTGCCCTTCCCTTTCCTTGGCTTCACAACTTGAAACAAGTTAGTAGGCTTTTCTGGTTGGTGCTTTGAAGAAGTACTGATCACACCAGAAGACTTAACAGTAAGTATAGAAGAGGCCTCCTTAACTGGTTTAGCTACATCATCAGACTTCAAAACCCATATCTTCCTTGCTTTCTTAGTGGGACAATTCTTTGTTGAATGACCAAAATTATGACATTGATCTCAGAATTGAGGTTTCCACTCATAAACAACACGTTGACACATCTATTCTCCAGACTCAAATTCTAAAGTAATGAATTCGGGGAAGACACCTCTAACATTCATATCAATTAAAAGCCTGGCATAAGATAGCTTTGTGCGATTAAGAGTGCATTGATCAGAGAATAAAGGCATACCTAGCAAGCTTCCATTGGTACTCGAAATTTTAGGATTCCAAAATTCCCAAGGTAAATCTGGAAACTGAACCTAAACAGGCATGGAGATGATTTGAGAAAAATCAAAAGACATCCTCTGCCTCCAATTCTGTAGTAAGAGAGGCCTCTTGTTGAAAGTAATGGGACCATCTTCTAAAGCCCTTTGTTTCCCTTCTTCATCAACAAAGAGAAAGAGAAACAAGTTTATTTTCACCATTTTAACTTCATTAAGACCAAAACTCTTCCACTGGTTCATAAGAAAGTTTTGTAGCTTGTAAAATCGAGGCTCAAGGCAATACACACAACCAATCAGAGCATTAGACCAACGCTCTGCCTCTTTATTAAGAATCTCTGAGTTTAACCTCTCAACCCTAACACCATTGCTCGCAACAGGAGGAAGAAATTGGAGCTTACAATCTGCTGATTTAGATCTATTCTCTTTGAAAAGAAGAGACCAAGGTCTTTGTGCATCTTTAACCTCTTCAGTTGGAACCCTAATTTCATCATTCTCAACATCTGATGTTCCTTTTCCCACAAACTCTTCCTCATTATCAGATAAAACAATATCGGTCTTTGATATTTCTTCATCTTTGCTAACTGGTTCAAAAACTGTAATCTTTTTATGTTGTCCTTATTGTCTCCTACCACTGTTCTTTGCCATGGAGATCAGCATATTTTAGCAAGACGCTAAAGTGCGTCGAGAGAAAAGGAGAGAGAAAACGAGTTTTTTATTTTATTTTATAGAGGTTATTTTATTTCTCCTCCATATGATCTTATATTTAGTTCAACATTTATGTTAGCATATGGGTTTTTCTTTGCTTGATGTGAATAATATTTTTCCCGTCTTTGCTACCAATATAGATAGCAACAAAATTTGGGTCCATCTAGTATATGTATATAGTTAGCAAAACTAGCATGGAAACCATCATTAAACAGTATCTACAATGATATATACTTACTTTTTTTGCTTCATCTGTTACCATTTGCACAATACAATAACGTTGTCCAAGGCTAAAATATGTCAATTAATTATTGGCCGAATCCATACCTTAATCCACGGGATTTTTTTTCCAAAGTATAACTGATCAATTCAAATCACATTCTATATATTTATTTATTTTTATTCTATGAGTTTCCAGATTAAGTGCATCTTTATTTCATTTTTCACTCAATGGAGTTGTGTCACAGTTCAGGAACACACCAGGTAGTGTGTATTTCTCTCTGTTTATTTTTTAATTTATATATATATATATATTTTAGAAAACTATTCATTACTGTGAAAAATATATAATAATTTATTTGATGTTCTATTTATATATGTACAGATTTATAAGGTGGTATCAATTATTTTGATATTGGGATTGGTTGGTTCAAGCCTAGGAGACTGCAGAGATGTTAAAATTCCTGAAACACTGTACCCTGCAATAAGCTGCCGAAAACACAGCGCAGTTTTAACAGATTTTGGAGGGGTTGGAGATGGTAAAACATCCAACACAAAGGCTTTCCAATCAGCAATATCTAATCTAACCATGCATGCATCAGATGGTGGAGCACAACTTATCGTACCACCAGGAAAATGGTTAACTGGTAGCTTTAATCTCACCAGTAATTTCACTCTTTTTCTTCACGAGGACGCTGTTCTTCTCGCTTCTCAGGTATAACGGGCTGTTTTTGTTTTTTTTTTTGATTTAGGAGGGATGGGGATTCAAGGATGAAATTCACATATCGATTACAAGTGTTCTAACCACTAAATCAAGCCTGCGAGTTTATTTTATTTATTAATATCATATTTTAATTTGTATTACAATTGCATAGGACGAGGCAGAATGGCCGCTTCTCCCTGTATTGCCTTCTTATGGGAGAGGAAGAGATGCACCCGGTGGAAGATTCAGCAGTCTCATTTTTGGTACAAATCTTGAGGATGTAGTGATTACTGGTAAATCCAAATCTATCCCTCTATTCTACAAAAATTAAACATTTATATTTTCGAAAAAATTTTGTGTTGTGGGATCATATTTTGTACTCCATAAATATTTGCATCAGGTAAGAATGGCACAATTGATGGACAGGGTGCAACTTGGTGGAAAAAGTTCCACAAGGGTCTATTAAACCAAACTCGACCATATCTCATTGAGCTGCTCTACTCTCGTCGTATCCAAATATCCAATCTTACTTTACTTAACTCTCCATCATGGCATGTTCATCCCACATATAGCAGGTTTGGTTATTTTTATGTACTAATTGTGAATTTAAATTTACTAATTTGGCAACTCCTTTTGTATTGTTTAATTATTCATTTGTTACATTTGAAAATTGCAGCGACATATTGATCCAAGGGCTAACTATCATTGCACCAGTTGATTCCCCGAACACAGATGGCATTAATCCAGGTCTGTGTTAATTATAATTAGGTTCTTAATTATCCTGTTTATTAGTGGGTAAGATCTAATCTGAAATACAATTTTTGTTCTGTCAAGACTCGTGCAATAACACTCGAATCGAAGATTGTTACATAGTCTCAGGGGATGACTGCGTTGCAGTTAAAAGTGGATGGGATGAATATGGAATCAAATTTGGAATGCCAACAAAGGAATTAGCAATAAGAAGGCTAACCTGCATTTCCCCTGACAGTGCAACAATCGCACTAGGAAGCGAAATGTCAGGCGGAATCCAGGGCGTTATTGCTGAAAATATCACAGCAATCAACACAGAATCAGGCGTCAGAATCAAAACTGCAGTAGGAAGAGGAGCTTATGTGAAAGACATTTTTGTAAGAAGAATGAATTTCAAGACAATGAAGTATGTTTTCTGGATGACTGGGTCGTACGGATCGCACCCAGATGAAGGCTATGATCGAAATGCACTGCCTAAAATTACTAATATAAACTACAGAGATATTGTAGCAGAAAATGTGACCTATGCAGGGAAGCTTGAAGGGATCGAAAAGGACCCTTTCACAGGAATTTGCATTTCGAATGCAAATATAACAATGACAAAGAAACCAAAGAAACTGCAATGGAATTGCACGCTTGTAGAGGGAGTGACAAGCGATGTTAGTCCTAAGCCCTGCGACTTGTTGCCTAGCAAAACAATTGAGTGCCCTTTCCCAAAAGATGGAGTGCCTCTTGACAATGTTAAATTGAAAACTTGTTCTGTTGCCAGCTTTACTTAAGTAGGGTAGCTTCTATGTTGATTCTCTTCTGGGAGAAATATAAATAAAAAGATTTGTCTGTAATTGAGTTTTATTTTAACATTATCAGAATAGAAATATTCAAACTTTAAAATAATCAAATTGAAAATTGTCTCATGTAAATTTCATTCAAATATTTGAATTACATTTAAAAGTTAGCTTTTAAAAAAGTGATAAAATACTTATCTAAGTTTTTCTTTAGGTGCACATAATCCAATGTTTAGAACATAGATTATTGAAAAAGCAAAGAAATGAAGCTTTTTCAATAGTTTGCCTTTTGGTGCATTGAATTATATGCACAACTATAAACAGTTTTCATAAGCAGTGACGGATTTACTCACGGCTGAGGGAGGGCAATCACTTGGGGTCAACGATCAAATTTATTGAGAGGGGTACTATATTTGGTCGTTGATGTCCGGATCGGAGTCGCAAGAAATTTATATTTAGGGATCGTAAACAATTCATATCCATATAATGTTGTCAGGGGTCAATTTCCATTCTATATCCGCCATTGTCCATATGTAATGCCAAACTGAGCCCGAGTTAATTGCAACCTACTTTTCATTCAAACTAGTAAGTTCCAACCAACAATTTAATTAAAAAAAACAGTTTAAATGAATAAAATAGTAAATATAAGTTATTGTCATTAATAGCAATAAATAGATTTTTTTACTGGGTAATGCTAACAGTGGTACTACGGACTCTTTGAACCCAGAATAATCCACTGTGAGAGAGAGTCGATGCCCAGTGAAGAAGGGGCTCGCACTTGAGATCTCATCCGAAAACGAGAAAGACTTTGTCATAAATACCAATCTTCGTTAGTTTCAATAAATAGATAACTAGTGAGTTATTTTAATTACTTGTTTAATTATAAATAGTTAATTTTTTTATAGGAATTCTTATATTTATTTTAATATTCACTAGTAAATTAGAAATAAATATTTTTGGTAAATATTTGAAGAATTTATTTGGGAATTATTCACAAAATTTACCTTTATAAAAACAAATATTCACATAATTTTTTAGAGCATTTAATATTTTTGAGTAATTTTATTAAAAACTTTTACAATTATTATTTATCTTTAATAAATAAGTAAAATAACCCATGTGAGAAGGGGTGAAGATCTTAAGTTCGAAATCCACCTTTACTAAATACATATATATTTGTGTGTGTATATATAAAAAAGTAAGAGATTAATTGCTATTTTTAATTATTGTTAACTATTTTATACTGATCGTTGTTTTATTGAAGGAAATAAAGTTTACTTTCAATACTTATAAAAAAAAGGTTTACTTTCAATAACCTAATATAATTTGTTTTTGATAAATTTTGAATTTCACTCCATAATAATTACTAACAATTTTAAATAAGTATGTAAAGTTATAAAAATTGAGTAAGTGTATTAAAGTTTTTATCATTTCTTTTAATTTTAATAAAAACTTTAATAAAGTTTCAATCATGTTATAATAAATTTAATTTTTAATAAATTAATTTTTTTTTGTAAAAGTATCAATTATAGTTTTTTTTTATAATTAAGTATCAATTATAGTTTATGTGCTACTTTGGTATAAAACATATATGATGATATGGTTCAAAAAAATGAAATAAAAATAAAGGTTTTGGTAATACAAATAAAAAATATAATCGATATTGAAACACTTGGACAAGCCGAGGTTATATATATACTCATTACGGCCCGTTTGGTTCAGCTGATTTATGCAGCAGATAGCTGATAACAGGTAGCTGCTAGCAGATAGCAGGTGCCAGACAATATGCATATGATTTATAATAATGTTTGGTGAATACCTTCAAGTTGTTGCAGATATTTTACAAATTTACTAAAATGGGTATATATTTTATTTAAAATAAAATATTATTTATTTGTAAAAACATTTATTTTATAAAAAAATTAAATAAATTAATATAATATAAATCATAAAAATAATAATTTCTATTATTAGTAAATAATTATATTATTTAAATAAAATTTAAATTTATTTTTAACCTCTTAAAATTATAATTAACATAATAAATATATTGCATGCTAAATTATTACAAAATATATAATTAATTTTATAAAAAAATAACAATTAATATCACACATAATTCTCATGAATCTACTAAAAATTATAATTATAAAATTAATTTTGTCAAAAAATTATCATTATAAAATCATTCACATTAAAAAATATAACCTTTAAAATTTACCTTTTATAAGAAAAAAAATTGTAGGTATCTGCTACTAAAAAAGTTTTAAGATGGAGCAGATGCAATTTGCTCCAAAAAAAAAAGCTATTAGCTGTCAGGGGCGTAGCTAGGGGGGGCGGCCGGAGATCCTTAAGGATATGTGTGTATTTAATCCATCCACCCCCCTTTAATTTTCCATTCGCCCTCTTAGTTTCCTCCATCTCCTCCTCTTCCTACATCATGGCCCCCGGCCAAAATTTTCTGGCTCCACCATTGTCAGCTACAGATATCCACTCCTTACCAAACACTTAAGTGGAGCATATTTAGATAAAATATGCTATCTATTATCAGATCTGTCAAACCAAACTCTTTTCTTAACTAACAGTTTGCCAATTGGATTCTTTCTCCTATGGCTTACACCAAAAAAGAGTAAGAGATTGAGTGGTGTTGAATGAATTTCTTCAAAACTAAAAATTCTTGCCTACACTAAGAATATACACAAAGAGATATAGGTACCAATTATTCATTTCAAGTGTAAATAACTCATCATAATTTTAAACACTAACTTTTAAATACAAACAGACATGTCATTCATCTAAAAGTTATGGTGTATACTCTTGATATAGGTAAGAATATGCGAAGACTTGAGACTCGCAAGGCATGCAAACAGCCTTGGATTAAGCATATGCAAGTAATACTGTACAGTTACTTTTTAGTATTTTTAATATTTTCAAAATCGGCCTCAAATTCCCCATTTTCATCTCCCTAATTTTATATGTATATAAAGACATAACTTCCAAATCCCTCTGATAGAAATGTTTATGTTACCATAACACCACCGACAAACAATCCCATGTGGGACTTAATTTCATCATTTTATTTTTTTTCTTTTTCTTTTGTCAAAAAACATTAGATGAATTTAATTATAATATTTTCAATGCTAGTTGTCAAATCCATAAACTAGTTTTCTTTTTATTATCTTTCCCATTTATGTTTCACTTATCAGTAACTTTTCATTTTACTTTTCTCTTGACTCCTAATTTTTTTGTCGGGTACAGTTAGAGGATTTTTTTCGGATAAAAGGCCAAATAGGCCCCTGAACTTATGTCACAAGACCAAATAAGCCCAAACTGAACTTTTGGACCAAAGAAACCCGCAACTTCTATTTTAAAACCAAATAGGTCCAATTTCTTACTTTATGCCAAATAGATCCAATTTCTATCTTAATTGCACATACAACTCTATGGATCTATTTGGTCCAAAAGGATAGAAATTGGATTTATTTGACCTAAAAAGATAAAAATTGGACCTATTTGGCTCAAAAAGAAAAAAATTATATCTATTTGGCCCTACATTAGACCTATTTGGCCCTAAAATAGAAGTTGTGGGTTTATTTGGCCCAAAAGTTCAATTTGGGCTTATTTGGTCATGTGACTCAAGTTCAAGGGTCTATTTGACCCTCTTTCCAATTTCTTTCACCATCTTGATCTTTGTGGGATCATTGATCGCCGAAATAGCAGAAAGTAAAAATGTACGGACTTTCCACAAGAACAGCTATAATGCAGTGAAGTACTCTGCCTTGAATTGTAGAATCACAGTGCATTTTTGACAGATTTTGAGGGTGTCGGAGATGGAAAAACTTTGAACACAAAGGCATTTCAAGCTGCCATTGCCAATTTTAGCCAATATGCTAACGATGGTGGTGCTGAACTTATTGTACCAACAGGAAAATGTTTAACTGGTAACTTCAATATCACTGCGAGCCATTTCACACTCTTTCTCCATATAGACGCTGTTATTCTTGCTTCTCAGGTTACCTATTTCTTTCCCTTTATTCTTTCTGTCTTTTAGTTTTTCGTTAATCTCTAAAAAAGATTATTTGGACAGAATCAAACACTGTATCCTATAATTGCTCCGTTGCCTAATTTTGGGCGTGACAAGCAAAGCCCTGACGGAAGGTTTGCTAGTCTCATTTCTGGAACAAACCTTACTGATGTTGTTATTACTGGTAATAATTAAATGCTATTCAATTCCTTTCATCTACAAAGTAATAACTTTGTACTAGTGTTAATCAATATTAATGAAAGTATATATTGGGATTTACAACGATCAGGTAACAATGTCACAATCGATGGTCAAGGTTCTTCCTGGTGGGACAAATTTAAGAAGGGTGAACTTAAGACGGTCCGACCATTCTCACTTGATCTTCATTTCATTATCGACCTCCAACTATCAAACATTACTTTTACCAATTCTCCGTATTGGGACGTCCATCCCGCCTACAGCAGGTTTGTCAAATGTCCTGTGCTCAAACTTAATTGGTATCTACTGTTTATGGGCGCATTATATTGTTTTGATTTTGATGATGAGATTTGCAAAACGCAGCAACGTGTTGATCAAAGGAGTTACAGTTCTTGCTCCTATTGTTGTTCCTAATACCGATGGGATCAACCCTAGTTAGTTTCTTACATTTATCTTTTAATCAAGTAATTGGATTGTGTATTTTGGAGTAATCCTGATGAAATCTTAACCCATCGTTTATGTTTGTCAGATTCGTGACATAGTATCAGGAGATGACTGCATTGCAGTCAAGAGCGGATGGGATCAGTACGGAATTAAATTTAGAACGCCCAAGCAAATAATTTCTCCAGATAGTGCAACAATAGCTCTTCGCAGTGAGATGTCAGGTGGACTTCAAGATATCAGAATTGAGGACGTCACAGCCATCAATACCCAATCAGCCGTTAAAATAAAAACTGCGCCTGGAAGAGGAGGTTTCGTAAAAGACATATATTTAAGAAGGATGATATTAGATAACATGAGCTATTTTCTCAAGGCCAAAAGCACTGGCGCCTGAGATCAAGAGCATCAACTTTAGAGACATTGTTGGCAAGAATGTGAATGTGTCAGGAACACTGGATGGATTTCCTACAGATAAATTTACTGGATTCTGCCTTTCTATAATCTTACTTTATCATTGAGCCCAACATCCAGAGAGCTTCAGTGGAACTGCACAGATGTCGAGGGAGTTTGCAGCCGCGTGACTTAGTGCATTGCCTGAAAAAACCATTGACTGCACTTTCCCTAAAGATATGCAAGCTGCCAATTGAAACCATTCAGCTGAAAACTTGTAACGCCAAGAGAGTCTTCCCTTGATTTTTTTTTCCCGATAGATGACCGGTGGAATAATGATCAACCAATCTGGTCTTCTCTGTTTTATACATATAGAGGGATTTAAACTTTGAAACTCTCAAGTTTATTACAAGTGTCCCAATCAGGACACTCAATAGATCAAGTCTGTAGAGACAGTTTGTGGCGACTTCTTTTTGAAAGAAGAAATATCACGTTTGTGAACAAATATGGGCAAAAATTTTTCCAACTCTTATTATTTGAAGTAATTACAAATGAAAAAAATACAGAAGAAAATGGGCACAAATCACAAGAAACGAGATGTAATTCTTGAAATAATTTTTGCAAAGAAATCTTGCAACTGTCCTTTCTGAAGTTTGATGTGTTTGTGACGAGTTATGATAACTTACCCTGACTTGGAATTTATTTTCTGATAGGCATTATAATGTTGCTTTCCCTTTTATATGTATTAAAAACAAAAATCTCTCGGACCTTTTTGTTCAAGAGAGTCGAGGATCTTAGAGTCTAATTAAGGAGGGGGAATTCGAGGGAGAAGAAGAGTTCGAGTATTTGAATACGAGTAAAATTAGTCTATTCGAGTTCGAGCCTAATCGAGATTGAATAAAAATGATATTTTTAATTTTTTAAATATTTATTTTTTTTTAAAAAAAATTAGAATTTTATAATATTATAGCAATAAATATATAAATAGTAATTGATATCAATATAAATCATATAATTTCTAATAATCAATGCATAAATAATAATAAAATAATTAAATTTTTATAAGAAAATAATTAATTTTTAATCATAGAATATACTAATATTAATTATTGATATCAATATTATCTTTAATATTATATAAATTTTATTGGAAAATTCATCAAAAAATTTTTTATTGGAACATGTTACATTAAATCATGTTATTTAATGATTCTGTGTTATATATAATATCTTAAGTTTAGTAAGAGATAGGTCTAAAATAGTTTATTAATCTAAAATGAAACAAATTCAAGTCTAACTCTATGTTTGTTAATATATTATCATAATTCCCATTTTTTTAATTATGTGGATTAATATATTATAACTAAAACTAAAATTATTTAACTATTATTGATAAA
>CANYLF010627577.1:0-14432 GCA_948193215.1 Bocquillonia castaneifolia
TGAATTATGATTTGATAGATATATATTCGGTTATATAATTGACTTTGAGAGTCTATATATATATATATATATATGAGTGTAAATATGTATAAGTGTGTGTATATGTAAATACTAGGGTAAGTATTAGTAGTTATTTATTTACTGAGTTGCCAGCTCACCCCTTGGCATTATTTTTCAGGTGTTGAAAGCTTATTGATACAGAAAGTTCCAGTGCATTGCAATAGAGGTGTAAGGTTAGCCAGTGGATCATTAGTTTATTTGTGCATTAGATTTGCATTTTGTACTATATATTTATAGTTTATGTTGGATTGAGATTCAATATGCAAAATTTTTTGTATTGATATAAATTCATATTGAGAATCATGTTTTGGTTTTGCTTTTAATATATTGAAAAGCTATATATATGTTTATAAGGTTTTTGAGCCTGTATGAGTTTATTTTTACAAAGCAAAGTAGAAAATACTATTTTTAGACTGTGTTTTCTGTTTAAAAATTTTGTTTTGGTGATTTTTGGCTTACAACGATCGTTGCTAATTTGCAACGAACTCGTTGCTAATTTCCCACGAGCTCGTGTACCCTACTGGATTTTTGGACGATTTTCGTATATTTCACAACGATCACTGTTCATCCACAACGATCGTTGGACATATGACAACGATCGTTGCACTATTCACAACGATCGTTGTGACCCCATTTTTCAGAGAAAAATTTATTTTCGAAGGGAATTTTTAATTGAATCTTGATTTATGATTATTTACCATCATTATCTATATTAATCCGTATTAAATGGTGTTAGATTTTGGTCGTTACATCCATACTATCTTGTACCAATTTACAGCATCAGATTTAGGTCTCATGGACTACCAAACCTGATTAATTGAGTACTTTTCAGTAGCCTTCCAGCTAATAGTATCATTCTCCTCTATTAACTGGTAGTCCTGTAACTCTTGCCAAACAACATTAATTTGATCACAGCTAGAGGCAAGAATCCTCCATCTTCCATTCCTCCAACGCTCAGCAACTCTACATTGTTTTGGAATACCTGTGAATTTAATATAGTTATCATTGAGCCTGTCAAATAAGGAGGCATCTCCAAACCAATGGTCATGCCAGAAATAGAAACGATTCCCATTGCCAAGTTTATACTGAAGAAGGTCCTTAAGAATGGGCATGCTTTTAAGGACCCCCTTCCATATCCAACTTGACTGAGTATGAACCTTGATCTGCCATAGACTTTTACCTCTCAACTTATTGCAATTGATCCACTTAACCCACAGAGCATCTGCATTAGACAAAATATTAAAGGCAAGCTTTGTAATAGCTGCTTAGTTCCACATGGACACAGGTTTGTTGCCTAAACCTCCTTCTTTCTTGACTCTACAAACTTCATGCCAGGCCACCAAATTTTTGGTATGCTCAGTAGCCCCTCCTGTCCATAAGAAATTCCTACAAATCTACTCCAATAGCCTTGTAACTCCCTTTGGTAGTAATAGCACCATAGTCCAATATGTATGTAAACTCAATAAAATTGATTGAATCAATTGGAGCCTACCTACATATGACAAAAGCTTCGTGTTCGATTGCTGAACTCTCCTAGTAACCTTCTCAATAATGGGTAAGCAATTCTGTTTAGTAAGCCTCTTGGTTATTAGAGGCAACCCCAAGTATCTTACAGGCAGGGAAGCCTCACAAAAGGCTATAATGTCTGTAATCCTAGCTTTAACAGTAGCACCAACTCCAGAGAAAAAAACTTGACTCTTGTAGTATTAACCTGGAGACCAGATACATCTCTGAAGTGCCTTAAAACCCCTTAGATTATTTGGACTGATTGAATATCACCACCACAAAAAATTAAAATATCATCTGCAAAGGATGAGTTAACTGTATACCTCTACATCTTGGGTGGAAAGTGAAATCTCTTCTTATCCCCTTCTTCATCGCTCTTGAAAAATACTCCATGCTTAGAACAAACAGTAAGGGTGACATTGGATCCCCTTGCCTCAACTCCTTTTGGGCCTGAAAAATTCTTCCATTTGTATCCTTCCATTAAACAGTAAAAGATGTTGACCTTACACAAGTCATGATGAGCTTAATTAACTTCTCTAGGAACTGTAATCCAATTAAGACTTCCTCCAGAAAGTCCCATGATAAAGAGTCATAGGCTTTCTGGATGTCTATCTTGAAAACACACTTGCTAGGAGCTTTTAGTGTTTTATGTTGTTAATCTTAGAAGGGAAATTTATTATTAGAAATGCAATGATCCTGAATGTAAAGGTAAAAGAAAGTTTTTATTTTTGTAGAATTTTTTTAAAAAATTTTAGTTTCATTGAAAATTAAAATTTAATTTAATCTTTTCACTCTCAACGGGTTACAGATCTCCAGCTAAATCAATACCATTAAATTGATTCCAATTCCTTCTATTTCCTCTAATTTGAAGAAATAAAAATAATGAATATATAAAAATTATTAATAACAAATGTTGTTGTAAAATTTATATTGTATACAAATAATGGTTAATAACAAATGTTACACATTATATTATTCTTCTAATTGCTCAAATTATATTATTATATAAACTTCTGGTTTACTTACAGTTAACTTATAGCATACTTTACTTACTAGAAAAATAAAATTGTATAATTTATTGGTCTAAGTGCTTTCAATTTAACTTATTTGAGACTAACAACCCTTATTAAGTGTTTGACAAAGCTTCCAAGTGTGTAGGTTTAAGTTTCAAGAAGTAAAAATCAATATTGGAAAAGTGACTTGTAAATCACACCCGCGACCTAGTTCATTCCGTCTGCGATGGAAATCGCCCACGTGATCAAGACCATCACGTCTGCTACCACGTGACCTGGAAAGTGCTATTAGTTTCTATTTCTCAAAGTCACCACGCCGCGCCCGCAATGAAGTCAGTCACGCTCGCGACGAAGTGCTCTAGAAAGTGCTAATAGCTTCTGTTTCTCAAGTGCACGCGATGAAGATTGATCACCCTCGTTATGAGCAGAATCGTACCCTCGATGATAGGAAATCACGTCCTCGACCAAGCTCCAAAAGTTACAAAAGCCACAGCCTTATCCACGCAGTTTGGTCAAGCCCATGATGGAGACATCGCGATTGCGACGCACGTGAAAGGCATTGGATTTAAGAGTGCATTGTGCCAGCGATCACTCTGTGAGTAAAGCACCTTTTCCACATCCTGACTCCATCGCGCCCGCGACCATGTACATTGCCCCTACGACTAAGGCAGGAAATTAGCCGTTGGAGTACTTTATGAATCTTGTGCCCGTGACCTGACACCCTGTAGAGCATTTAATGCAAAAGTTTCTAGACGTTAGAGATATGTTTAATAGTGTATCTAACAACTAGTTTTGGGTATTTTGGCTATAATTACCCATCATAAATCTTCCTCAACTAAAGACATTAATTTTGTGGTAACAAAACTCTTGCAAATTTATTTTTCAATCATTTGTAATTAATTCTCATCTGGTTTTGGGTAGCTAGAACTCTAGAGCATTTGTTTGGGTTGAGTGAATTAGTTATCCTTGTACAAGTGTTCAATTCGTTGTGAGTTGGGGAAACACTTGGGTTAGGTTTGGAGAAAGCCTTAGAATTCTATTTGTAAGGGTTGAAGATAGCCTAGAAATCTTCATTGTAATGGTTTGGGATAGCCTTGAAATCCCTTTTGTAAACATTATGGTTTAGTGGAACCCCAAAGGAGTTTTTGGGAGAGTGGACGTAGGTCAAGTTGGGACCGAACCACTATAAACCTCTTGTGTGTTCATTCTACAATCTCAAAACCTTCTTTCTAAGTTCTTAAATTTTTTAATTCCCCACCAATTTAACCCCTCTTGGTATTTCACAATCGTTACAAAACATTATTATTTATGTTGAAATAAAAAAGAAAAAAGAAGAAGTTATAACTAATAAATAATATACAAACAATAAAAAAATTAAATATCTTATCATTATTAATTTTTAAAAAAATATAGTTTTCTTCACTTCTTATACTTTGAAGTTTTTGGCTTTTCAATTTCAAATTTTGGCCCTAAACGTTACTACTGTTCATTCTTCTTCTATCTTTCTTTAGAAAAAGTGGAAAACTCTAACTTCTACTAACTACTGTTTCAGTAATATTCAATTATTTGAGAATTTCTGATATTTTGATTTCGTTTAATGCTTTTTTTGAAAAATGGACAACGATAACAGTCCTGTTAATGAAAATAAGAGGAAGAACATAGAATTTGTTATTACAGAAACTAATTTTACGCATAAATCCAAAGTTAAAAAGACAGAGATTCTTTCAACATAGAGATTGAAGAAAAAACCGTTCATTCGGTAAAGGCAGTTTAATATAATTACAATTTTTTTGTTTTTCAACTGTATTTTTTTTATTTGTAGTATTAATATTTTTTGATGCTTTTATTTTAGGATTGGGAAAGTTACATAAAGAAAGAGAATTATATTAAAACAAAAGTTGTGCATAACGAAGGTGATGAAGTCATTGGAAATATATTGAAGAAACTTACTCCTCAACAGATCTCTCTTTTAAAAACACTTGTTTTGGTAAGTTTCTCAAAATGAAATGTTATAAACTTCAATATGACTTAATTCATTTCCTTTTATTAAGAGAAGTGAAACAAGGGAATCAATTTAAGATATGGTTTAATATTTCTGGAAAATATTTTAAATTTGGTATGGAAGAATTTGCTGTAGTCACTGGCTTGAAATGCTCGGGCAATTGTGATTTTGATAAATATAAAGGTAAAATCTCTGAGTTCAAAACTAGATTTTTTAATAGCCTTAAAAACATTACAAAAAGAAATATCAAGAATGTTTTCATGTTTAAAAAAAATACGAGTGATGAAGATGCAGTTAAAGTGGTTGTATTGTATGATAGAGTGTTTTTCTGTACAACAAATCTGATAAAGCAATTAATGACAATGTCTTCAGTATAGTTGATAGTGAATACTTTGAAAATTTTGCTTGGGGTTTGGATTTGTTTTATCACACAATTGAATCATTGAAAAGGGAACTTAAATGCAATGAAGAGAGGTGAAAAATATTTGCCTTCATCTTATCGACTTGATGGATTCCCTTTAGCACTGCAAATATGGTTTTTTGAATGTTGTCCTTTCATCAATGGAACTATTGTCAACTGCAAATCTTCTGAAATTCCTCATATTCTTCGATGGGAATCTTCTAATGTGGTAGACTTCAAATTTGTGGAGAGGAATATCTTCAATCAAACTCGAAAACAAGTGACTTTTTTTCTATTAATTTAATAATGTAAGTACATGGGAAGTATACTACAAGTTTACTGTAAGTATACTAATAGTGTACGAACAATATATTATTCTAATTTATTTCCTTTTTCATTTGTTCTTGTTAAATTTGCACAACCTGCATCCAACTGATGAAGAGACTAGCTTACTAAACTTGACTCGATTTTTTGAAAAACAAAAGCCTAAATCTTCTATTTTTGATAAAAAATAGTGAAGAATGTGATACGTCACCAAAAATTGATTGTAGTCAGTATTCTATTTCAATGAAAAAGAAAGTCAAATCCCAATTCTCTTCTTCTCTAAATGATATTTAGATGCATCTGAATACCATTACTAAAAATCAAGATAAACTCACAAATGAGTTTTCTTCTCTAAAGGATTATTTCAGTTTGAAAATGTTTGAAGCCGATGATTTTTTTGATTGAGATCAAGAATTTATGCAAGAAAAGAAACAATGATTCTTCTTCTCAAGTAAATTAGTATGTTTTATTATATTATTAAAATTTATTTTTTATTCACTTTTGAATATTTATAGCATATTTCTTGTAAAATATTTGATGATAGGATGACATCAAGAAAAATAATGAACAAGGAATAGTTCTTTATGAAGATGTTCCTAAAAGTCAAGTAGAAGAGAATGATGATATAATTCAAAGTCAATCCAAGAAAGAAAAGGTTTATTCTAATTTTACCTGTTTCTTATTCTTAAATAACATTTTTTTTTTATTTTGAACAATACTTCTTCTATAGTGGAATTATACCTTTTTTTACTAAAAATATTTGCCAACAGCATAATGCTGAGAAGGTTGATGGAACCAAAAATATCAAAAAATTGTTGATTAAATTTAATAATTCATCTCAAGTTCAAAGTCTTCAAAATTTGGAAAATAATTCCACTTTAAATCAGAACGATATAATTGCACAAGTTAGAGGTGTTTGTCCTCTTGATGAGAAGCTTCGAATTGATTTTTTTTGTACCCTGGACAGTATGAATTTGATAATTGGGTTGACTATGGCTTGATATATAAAAACAAGTAAGCTATATCTTTTATTCTTTTTTTATTTTATTAATAATATTCTATTGTTTACTTTCGATATACTTCCAGTACACTTCAAGCATAATTATCTTTTGATAATTTTTGCATTATTTTTTACAGGAGGAAACTTTACTCTCAAAAAGATAATGAAATCAATCATCCTTTTGTTTTTGGTGTTGATGTTATTTCTAAAAACTTGGTTTCATTTATCGCAATACTGCAATCAACCATTGAATTCTTCGGTAAGTTTTTTTATTGCGACATATTGAACATTTTAGAACAATCAAGCTTTCTAATTTTTTATTTATTTTTGCTTTTTTAATTGCAACATATTGATGTCATGTTTTATTATTTGAGGAAGAAATCAAAATACAATAAACAACATCAACTGATTACTCTTTTGATCAAATCATACAGTCATTGTATCAAAATTTTTTAAAGAAGAAGAAGAACTTTTCTCTTATAAATCATGATCATGTTATGATGGAATATATACTGGGTTACAAAATTCTTTGTAACACAGGTTGGATTAAAGCAGACCTTATCTTATTTCCAATAAGTTTGAACAAAAATTAGATTTTAGGTGTATTCAATGTTAAGCAAAGATGCATCTACATCTACAGCTCTCTAAACTCTCAAGTTGATTTGAAGGTTGTTGAACCATACAGTGTATTGCTTCCTATCTTTCTCTACAAATCTGTATTTTACAAGTTACGCAAAGACATTATTAACAGTTCTTACTACCTGAGGCAACAACCAATTGATCTATTGGAAATTAAGATTGTCAATAATTTACCTTCTGATGATGACAAGTAATCTTCTAATTTTTTTGTTTTGTACTTTTTCCCTTATTCTTATTATAAATTATTTATATATATCTTATTTCCAAATATTATTTTTGTAGTGAATCTGAAATTTTTGTTGCTTCATTTGCTAAATATTTGATTGATTCCAAGAATATACCAGAAGATTTCCTTGTTGAAGCTCATAGAAGAAGAATGGCATTTTTATTATACAGTCATGGTTAACAAAGATATCAAAAAATGTTGTAAGTGATGAAGACTGTTATACAACAAAGGTGACTCAAGTTTTCTTGAAGAAAAAACCAACGAATAAGAAGGTCCATTTCAAAGTGTCAAAATACAACCCACTTGATAAAAATTTTACAACGAAATTTGATTATGATTCATCTTCACTTGACAAGTGGTTAAACAAAGGAGGTAAATCAAAAGGGTAAGTTAATTCTTTTTATTGAATTTTAAAATTTAATTTTTTTTAACAATGTATGCAAAGAGTACACTACTACTACAAAAGAAATATATTAGAAGAATATTAAAAGTTAACAATAAGTATATTTGAAGTTTATAGAAAGTAAACTAGAAGCACATACAAAGTTTATTGGAAGTATACTGAAAATATTCAACAAGATCAAATTCTTGATATAATTTACTTTCTTTTATCTCATGCGAGAAATTGAAATACTCCATGAATGATGATATTATTTCACCTCCTTTCAATTTTAATGTATCTGAAGTTAACGACAAAAGCTATTTTTACTATTTAAATACTTCTGGAGAGTATTTGAATGATACGGTAAAATTCTTCGTTGACTAAGCAAATATAAAAATTCTAATATTTCTTAAATTATAATTTGATATTATGTTTCTCTATTTATTTTTTTATAAAGCATATTGATACAATTTTTTACTACCTGAGGAAAAAGTATGCAAATACCAGCAGTTATTCTATGAGATTTACAACAACTGATACTTTGTTTGATTAGAGTATTAAAGAAATGTATCATAAAATCTTAAACAAAACAGATCATATCAAAATGGATGATGACTTGGCAAATATTATGTTGGGATTCAAAATGCAATGTAATAAACCTTGGTTAGAGTTTGATGCTATGCTTTTTTCAGTACACATTAAAGAACAACAACATTGGGTTTTAGGACATTTAAGTTTCAAAGATAGGTGTCTGTGCACTTATAACTCAATGAAAGATGAATATTCAGCATCAGTAACTTCAAAATCATTTGAAGTTTACAGTGTACTTTTACGACAATACTTCTCAATGGTTTGGATGTATAAAAGTTATAGAACAGTGGACTTAAAATCTAAGGCATACAATGGAAAAAGAGATTCAGATCCATTTGAAACCCGCTGTGTTTTGAATTTACCTACTCAATATCTAAGGTCAGTTTTTCTACCTATATTTAAAAAAAGTATTCATTTTCTTAGATAATTAATCATTGCTTTGTAATTATGTTGCAGTGATTGTGGGATATATCTCATCTCCTTTGCTGAATGCTTAATGGCTGGAAAACCATTACCAAATCAAAAGAATTTTGATCAAAATGCTCAGAGAAAATGACTTGCATGTCTACTTTATAAGTATGCCATAAGGAAACAAAATGGTGATGTAGAGAGTGATGAAGATTTAGCAGCTATTTAAATTCAGAATATATTGTTGGAATGTAAAAAAAATATTATTATATCATTTGTCTAGCTTTAATTACTCTTATCTCTATTCAAAATACTGTTTTATAATAGTTTTTATGATAGATAATTTTACAAACTTATTTTTCCATCTTTAAATTTTATTTTTTCAGATTAAAGCACTATTATCACTCAACAAGTATATATTTAAAAAGTCTATATCATTAAAGTTATAAGATTTCCAAATCATTGTTTATATAAAATTCAAGTATACCATAAAATTATAGAAAGTTTACTATAAGTATACTAATTATAATATGATATAAAACAATAAAAATAAAAAAATAAAAAATAAATAAAATGTGTTCCTTAATTCAAGGGATAAAGTATACTTATCTTTATGGTTTTTATTTCAGTACATTTATTATTATAATTTATATTTTATAAAATTGTATAAAGGTGTACTTATCTTATCCATTGTTGATAAAATCATAAATTACATTTACTTTATAAATAATAAAAATAATATAAAAAGGGTAAGAAAATCAATTTCAAAAAATAAACGGTAATAAAATAAATCTTATCCTATAAAACATCACAACCATAATTAAAACTACCAAAGGATACAAAATTTTTAAAAAAATTGAAAATTACAAAAACCTGTACTTACAGTTAATTTGTAAAAAACAAAGTAATTGTAAAAGGCACCGGTTGCATTCTTTCATCATCATAAAATTAGAACTTCTATAAATTTATTTTCCTACTCTCTTCCGTTTAGATATTAAAACTCCTTAATTATTAATTATGTATTCAAAAGGTTCAACATCTAAACATAACAATGCCAAGGAAACTAAATTTGAAGCCATTACTGAACATTTAAAAATCATTATTGGTGAAATAGTGGCAGAAAATTCACTTGGAGATATAGGAAACTTCAGTTTAATTCCTAAAGATTTTTCTTCAATCGCTTCTCAATCATTAAGGAAAATTGATCTCTCATTTATTTTGAGTATACTTCCTTGGCAAATGTCAGACAACATGCAATTATTAGTAAATTCTTGCATGCGCTCAGAAAATAAACAAACATTACTTATTACTAGAGTCAAAGAATTTTTTATTGAGAGTAAATGATATTGAAAATTAGTTATGGCAACAAATCAGAATTGTTGCACATCTGCATATGTAGTAGGTGTGGCTTGTTTTGTTAATGGAGATGACGAGTGATGTTTGAATTGGATGGACAAAGGATGGAAATTAAATGCAGGAATGGTTCCCAACTAAGCAAATCATATTTTCCTAAAATTACGTACTGTTGTTGTATTCCCTTTCACATTATTTCTGAGACGATTATGTAGAAATCCAGCTCACTGGTAGACGGATGTTAACCACAACTCTCCTCCATGGCCAGATGTTCGGGAAAATTGTTCTTTTTTTTGCTGTAAAGTTGATTATGAAATCATCAAAATTGCTGGTTAATGGATGCCACAATTTTAAGTTTATTTTCTTTTTATATGTATTATTTTAATTTTCTTACATGATTGTATTATAATATGTACTAAATGTTTATGAATTAAATATTATCTAGTTGAATGATTGTTTAATATTTGTAATTTTATAGCAAATTTCTATAAATCATTAGATGTTCTATAAATATAATAGATGAATTAAATTGTTTATTTTATTAAAAAAGTAAGTAATCGTATTACAAAATGAATGTAAAAAAAAAACTTTACATCAAGTATAAGTGAAGCTAACTGGAAGTTTACCCATAGTATACAGTAACAAACTTATAATATATATATGTGTGTGTGTGTGTGTGGAAGTCAAAGTCTTCACAGTTTTTAGTAATCAAATTTAATTGTTAATAGTAAAACAAAAAAAATGTGTTATTGTAATTTTAAGATTTAGATTAGAAAAATATAGTAATCATAATTAGTCAATTATATATGAAGTACACAACAAGTTGACTAGAGGTAAACCGAAAGTATCAAAGTACTTTCTCCTCTATTAAATTGCTCATCTGATTCAATGAGATCATATACGTCTTCCGGTTCTCCATTAATTTTCTCCTCTAATAATAAAATCTGATACTTCTTTAACAAAATGCATTCAGAGGATTGAATTATTATGACACAATCTTTTTTTCAAAAAGAAGACAAGGATTCAGATAACAAAATGCCTGTTTTTGCATTTTGATGCATAAAGATTCATTTGCATACAACTAATAAATCCATAAGTTCAAAAACTTTAAATTTATAAACCATTCAAAGGTAATTACATCACCTAACTCATATTATAAACAAACAAAAAGATAAGTGAAGGTGAAACATAAGAGTTCAAAAATAGAACCTACTTTAATTTTCCTATGCTAACCGGAAAACTAGAAAAAGGGTTAAATAATCTTATCATCCCACATTAATTAATCTCATAGCAATATTACATGATCTTCCTTTTCAACATCAACAAGAACAAATTCAAGCTGTTCCCCTCTTTCAAGATCATTCTCATTCACAAATCTGTTCCATTTGCTTTCAAATCTTGCTTTCACAAAGACCCTGTTTTTGTTGAAGCAAGGCACATATTTCACAAAGTGGTATATAATAGCATTCACACCCGATTCATCAGGAAATAATAAAACAATATCCATTTCTTCAGCACCAAGATGTTCTCTTGCAAAACTTATTAGAATTTTTTGAAGAGAAGAAAATAAAAAAGTAAAAAACCAACGTATTTTTATATGATGAACAAGATTTCTTCTACATCCAAAAAATCAAATAAATTTGTTAAATAGATGGAATGAGACTTACAAATTTATAATTCCAACCACAGCAATCCAAAGTGACATCAAACTTAGGATCCTTTAGTTTTGGATGCAAACTATATACTCTGGCTTCCACTTCAAAATTTTGTAAGAAAATAAGATGAAACTTTATGTCAATATGAAAGAAACCAACTTCAGAAGAAATACAACAAAGATTTATATTTACAAACATTACCTTTAATATCATCAAAACCAGGTGAGTCACTATCACTATCGGATGAGTTGATTGCAATAATGTTTCCAGCATTCATCTTTTTGAGCAACGGTTGTGTCCTTTTGTCTTCTTAAAACCTCTCTGTTTTTTTCTTTTCTAGGTTTGAAACATAGTTTCAGATATAATGGTAGTATTTATAAGAATGGTAAATCCTATAGTTACTTTGTATTTTACAAAGTAACTATACTTGGTTATGTCATTACCATTGGATTAAAGTGTCATGATCTCATCCAATGGTGATGAGATGACCAAGTAAAGTTACTTTGTAAAATACAAAGTAACGGTAGAAGACACCTATAAGAAGATATTGTTCAAACCTTTTCAGTTCCCAAGACAACCACTTATACTTACCCATTCAGAATATTAAATAAGGTAATTAAATCCTTATATAAAAAATGTAATTGAATCAAATTATATAACCCAATAACGCATAAAGATAACTGTATCGAACCAAATCAATATCCATTTCATCAAGTAATAATATTAAAAAAGTAAGTAATCGTATTAGAAAATTAATGCAAAAAAAAAAAACTTTACATCAAGGATAGGCGAAGTTGACTAGAAGTTTACTAATATTATACAGTAAGAAACTTGTAGTGTGTGTGTGTGTATAGATATATTGATACGAACCAACAATATGTGAATGAAGGATTCAGCCAATTAGAATAGATTGGATACGTTCAAACTAAATTTAGATTGATTAACCTAATCAAACGTGATAAACCCTCTACCTATAAAGAGATAGCAAGCATACCAATACTGTTGATTTCGTTTAACCCAAGATCTAACTTGATATTTGCAGTTAATCTGATGGAACTAGCAAGCTTAGCAATTAACCACTATACCCTCTAATTATAAATTGATGATTGCTCAAACAACCTATAAACTAACAAGTTAATAGATTAATTAAGGTAGATTTGAATAAACTAACACATAGTTTAGTTCAAGAAATCAATAAGGAACACCTTAAAGACTTGGAGAATTTGCAAAGCAAAAACTTGAAAATATTATTGAATAATCTTATAAATTTTGGCCAGCCCCTTAGTCTCTTTATACAGGGCTTAAATAAAGTAATTCTAAACCTAAACAACTAAGAAAATTTAGCCAAACAAGCTTGGCTTAAAAGAAATGCAAATAACAATAGAAATCCTAATCCTAGTTGGAAAACTAAAACTGGCAGATTATAACTCTAAATTGGCATCCACATTTCGACTTAGAGACCTCAAATAAAAATTATAAAATATAAGAATTGTAGATCTGGATCTCTAGTTTCCGTAGCATTTTGAATCGCCTCAGTCGGAGTTGTGGAGCAAAAGTTATGGTCCGAACAAGATGTTGTGCTCAGTAAATCCGATTTTAACTTCCCAATTGGATTTAGAATTATGGATAAGTATCCAACCCTTAGTATTAGCGTTAGGGTTTTGACCCTTGACCATTGACCTTTGACCGTTGACCATTAGGTTGGCTTTCTTGACTTTGTTGAATTAAGCTTGTTATTGTCTTCAAATCATTGTCATCACCACTCAAACATGCTCCATATTTGAATTCAAAACTGGCTTGGTCATTGGTCTATTACTTCGTACCTTGGATCACACACACACACACACACACACACATATATAAATTTTTATAAATCATTATATGTTCTATACATATAATAGATGAATTAAATTATTTATTTTATCAAAAAGTAAGTAATTGTATTAGAATATTAATGCAAAAAAAAAATTTACATCAAGTATAGACTAAGTTAACCAGAAGTTTATTGCTAGTATACAGTAAGAAACTTATAGTGTATATACATTAAGAAATCAAAGTGTTTACAATCCTTAGTAATCAACTTTAATTCTTAATAGTATAACAAAAATTTTGATATTGTAATTTTAATCTTTAGAAAAATATAGCAATCATAATTAATCAAGAATAGATGAAGTAAACTACAAGTCAACTAGAAGGAAACTGAAAGTATTCAACTGAATGACAAAATACTGGACAAAAGTAAAATTTTAAAAATAAATTTAATAGTACAAATTAATAGCAATACAAAAGTTACATCATAAAATATGTTTCATACAGAAAAAGCATATTCAACAAATTATTTAATACAACAAAAGTTACATGATAAAATTACATTTTTAACAAAAAAAAATCAAACAACTAATCTAAATTTTCAATATTTTCATTCAATTCTTCTTCAGAATTGTAACAACCCGAGACTAATACAATATAATAAAGATTAAAATACATAATAATATTAATTATTCTTAAATTAAAAATTCAAACAGAAATCCTTTCCAAGAATTTTTTTTTTAAACAGGGGTAACAACGATCGTTGTTGAATGTATAATGATCGTTTTGAAAAACACGAAAATGGCCAAAAGTTCCAGTAAGACACACGAGCTCGTGGGAAATCAACAACGAGCTCGTTGTAAAGCAACAACGATCGTTGTAAACTTAACAACGATCGTTGTTAAGCTAAAAAGCTCAAAACAAAATTTTCTTCCAAAAATCACAATTCTAAAACAGAGTTTTCGACTTTTCCCTGTAAAAACAGACTCGAATATACTCAAAACATCATAAACATAGAACGAAATTTCTCACACAGTAAATGCAGTAAAACTGTATCAAGAGTT
>CANYLF010627606.1:0-13149 GCA_948193215.1 Bocquillonia castaneifolia
AATTAACTTAATTATTAAGGTAGGTAATTTTAGATTAAAATTTGTAGAAATATTTCCTTAGGGATGAATGAATTTATTTTATCTTATTTTTATTTTTACTTTTATGCTTATATATTTATATTTCTTTTATGCTTTATAGTATTGTAATCCATTCAAATTTCCATCCATTGACTTTTAATTAATTAATGTGTAAACTTTAACTAATTAATTAGGATGTAAATATATATAAACTAAACCCACATGCCTTCTATGTAAATAATTAGGTTTAAATTGTTTGGTAATTGTTTGTAAATAAAAATGGTTAGGAACCCACACTAATGCTAAAAAGGTCTAGCAACAATTAGGGATTTTTTAGTATAATGGCAATATATTCCAATCCGTGTGCAATTTATATTCCCTCGATTGTTACACACTTTCCTCGACATGATACCTGTATTAATAAGGAATTAATAATTCAACGTGGTAATTAAATAATAAAATACACTTTATGGGATGCTTATTCTGAACCTAGAATTGCCTAGGGAATGACGAAATGCATTCCTATAAAGGGAGTCGAGTTGATTACCGCAACAGAAACGACGATCCCGAACCATTTAAGGTGGCGATTCCATCATTCACCGCTTAACTAGAAAGGTTAATGCGTGTTCCCTAACCTTAAATGGTGACAATGATGTGGTTGCGAGAGTCTATGGGCACTTGGGCTAAAACCCGCTCGTCCACTTAGTTCTAGGTTGAGGGGTTTTTTTTCTTCGACTGTTGTTCATTGTAACAATAGGTTTTTCCCTCCTTTTAAATAAATTATATGAAAAATAGTTTGTTTTAGCCAAAACTTTGATCAAATTATCAGTTTTAGCTACATCTTTAAAGATTGTCTACTTGTTCCAACATCTTTCTATTTTGTGTTAGTTTTTGCCAAATTAAAAATGACACATGCCACGTGTGTTAGTGCCACATACTTCTATTGTTAAGTTGGATCAATTTGATGAAATTTTAAGAGATAAAGCTAAAATTGACAATTTATTAAAATTTGTGGTTAAAATAGTTTAGACATGTCATACAACATGTAATCTATGGGACATGACACGTAATCAAAAGGACACATCATTTTTAAGTTGGCTAAAACTGACACAATACAAAGATGTTGGAACAGACTAACAAAATTTAAAATTTTGGCTAAAACTGACAATTTGATAAAAGTTTTAGTTAAAAGAAATTGTTTTCCCTAAATAATATTAATGCTTTTCTCATAAGTAATTATTACGCTATCTCTAAAGGTTCCGTTAGCTATCAATTTCTTTCTAGTTTTTGTAACTTATTCTGCAAACTCAATATATTCATAAATCCTTAATTAAACCATTGACCTTTTGAGAAAATTCAATTTAAAATTGTAGACCTACACCATCCTTTTCAAAAAATACTGAAAATTTTAATTATCTAGCATTTCAAAAAGCTATGCGGGATAAATTTTCGTTCTCAATATACATGACCTCTACTCTAATTATGTCATTTCCGATAATGATTTTTTCACTGTATAGTGGGTCCCCCAACTTATTTGCATGCTGTAGGAAAGTTATGTACCTGGTACCGAAATTGTAAATTTAATGATTCATTTTATTTTCTTCATGCTAAATATTAAGTATCAATTTGTTTCCTTTTTATGTAGATATAGATGCCTCAGACTCTCAAAGGAGCATTTGTCAAAGCCACATGGACTGGACCGGTGAATGGACTGAACAAAATATAGTTTCATTGTCGACAGAGAGTCCGAGACCTGCCCGTCGGTTGGTGTCTAACGGCAATGGCGATTGACTCACTAGATGAATTTTTATATTTTTGTGAAAAAATTATGGAGTCACCTCCCGAATTGCATCAGGATCACCAAGTGATTAACAAACAGATAGATTTATCACGAATCCCCATCCATCATCACTCTAGATGATTTTTGGGTTTGAAATAAGTCATCCATTCTTAGGACAATTTCCCATTTAATTAAGTAATATGGTCATTATTTCCTATTAAAGACAAACTATATAAAGCGATAAAGTCCTGGAAAATAACATGGCACTAGAAATGAATCGGGTGAATGATCGTCTCTAATTAGTTTTATTTTGGCATTAGTTCTGCTTGATTAATCCCTAATTGATTGAATGTTGATTGCTGCGTTGGTGGGTTGCTACTTATTTTAATAATTAGCCAAGTGGTTTATTTTCTTATTTATTTACATGCAAAACATCCACAGTCAATTTCTAATTAATTTTTATATTATATTATTTTTATTAATATTTGCACATTATTTGATTATTTATTACCTGGGATAATGGAATGGTAGGAATATACATACATCCTTAAATAAAGGAAAGGTGAAATGATTTTCTACTTTTTTTATTCTACTATTTAATAGGTTTATTGATTAAATGTCTAATTAATTATTTAACAGTTAATTCTAGGTGGTTAACTGTAAATTAAATGGGGTTAGAAAACCTTACCAGTTGAACAACGAGTCCCGGAGAGGACTGGTCGGCCGACCTCAAAGCATTGGAACGGTTTGTGATTTCAGGTCCCTCATTCACGTTCTTTGCATGGTCCACGCATGAAGGTCCGACCGGACCTTTGTTGATGGTTTAGTCGGATTGTCAATTAGGCCAGGCTGACATTTTGAAAATATTGGAAGTAGGTGGGACATCCAGTCGAGCTCTGATCATCTGGCTGGATGATCAAAGGTTCGGCCAAATGATTCCCACTACCTCGTAAAGGTCCAGTCGGACCTGTAATCACTTTCTGGGGATTGTTTTGCTGGATATCAACCTGTTTAGTACATGCCTTGTAAATATAATACAAAAAGAAACAAGTATGACTCTGGATAACTCAATAAACCCTTATGTTTCTAACCTAATAGCTTATTACAGATCATTTGTTTTATGGATTCACGGACATAGTTGAATCCATCTTCTTTCTGTGTAAGCTCCGAGTTCACATCGTATTCATCCTTAACTCATCGTCTTTATCTCTAAGGTCCATGCATATAAGAAGGAACAAGAAGGGCTTAGTTGTACATGAACATACAAAGTTATAGAAACTTAAAACATTGAAATATTAATGGAAATATACAATAAAACCCTTATTTTTGTGATGTGTAGATGCTAGAGTGATGTTGGTAGTTATTATACTCTTAAGTTTTTACCGTTTTGTTGAGTCATTGGAGAACCGGAGACGATGAAGCTTCCTTCCTCTTCTCTCCTTTTCCTCCTACTGAAGGATTTCTTTTGCTTATTGTCGAGGTAGTGTGTGCAAGTGGTAACAGATGCATCCCCCCTTATTGAGGTGTTATGAATGGGTATTTATATCACAAAGGGGTGTAGGCACATAAGCCTAATCCCTCGCTTGTCAAATCACTGCTTTGTAGCGAATATTCATGATTACCCTACTGTCTTTGGGTAAAGATCCGGCCGAATGTTTGTTGAAGGTTTGGCCTGACCTTTGTTTGGCGAGCCTAGCATGTCTGATCCTTCTGGGCTTTAGGGCTAGGTTGCCCTAATTATGGGCTTTTGATGGTTCGACCGAATCTCTAGTGCTGGCAAGGGATTATCTTGTCTTTTAATCTTACTCGAGATAAGCCTGAAAGAGATAGTCCAACCTAAGTCTTTGGTTTTAGCCCTAGAAATCTAGTATCCAAAAATTTAGTGTCTACAGTTTGCCCTCGCTTTATCAGAGCTTAGAGATGGTCAAATGATTAAGCAATTGGGAAAGCAAACATGTTTGAGGATACCTGTAAAGAACATCACCTAAGAGATTTGATAGCCATTGCCGAGGTGCTGGGAGGTAGCTCATCTCCTAACAAGTCTAGGACCCTTGACAATACCTCTAGACAAAGATTCAAAACTCGTTTATTCCGAGAAATGGTCGGCACTGGCCTAGGACACTTAGTTTGCCTAGACGAAGGAGTGGAACACGTTTGCTTTAAAATTGTCAAGGCTGACCCGAAGAAGTCTTGGACACGCTTGAGGTCTAGATAAAAGGTTGGAACGTGTTTGTTCCAAGTTTGTTGGGGCTAACCCGTAGAAGTCTAGGACATGCTCTAAATAAAAAGTTTGGAACATATTCATTCTAAGGTTGTAAGGACTGACTAGAAGAAGTCTAGGACACGCTTAGGTCTAGAGTAAAGATTTGGAACATGTTTGTTCAAAAAATTTTGGGGCTGAGCGGAAAGAGTCTAGGACACTTCTAGGTCATTAGCAACCTAGACAGACATTGGGGTTACCTGGAAAGTCTAAGACTTTCTAGGTTTCTGGAGACAAAGAAATCTAGATAATTGGCGATCCAGATGGATATTGGGCGTTACCCAAAAAATCTAGGACAACCTAGGTTTCGCTAGACAAGAATCTAGATCATTGGCAATCTAGATGGACGTCGGGGGTTACCCGAAAAATCTAGGACACTCTATGATTGTGCTATGCAAGAAAATCTAGATCATTGGCAATCTAGATGAATGTCAGGGTAGGCCTTGGAATCCTAGGACACTTGAGTCCTAAGAAGTCAGTAAGTTTTACCTAGAGTTTGATGAAGGTAGTTTGCTGCAGTTCTGGAAATTCTGAGCGTGAGGGGCGGCTTACTGTCGCCTAAGATATGTGATTGGTGGTGGCTTGCTGTCGCCTAAGATTTTGAAATTTAAGGTGACTTGCTGTCACCTGAGATATGCGATTGGTGGAGGCTTGCTGTCATCTAGGATTCTAAAGTTAAAGGCAGCTTGCTGTCGCTTCAAATTTATGATTGGTGGCAGCTTGCTGTCGCCTGAGATTCTTGACTAGAAGGCGGCTTATCATCGCGTAGTTCTGGAATTTGAGGACAGCTTGCTATTGCCTGACATGTTGAAGGCGGCTTCCTGTCACCTTGGATTCTAAATTATAGTAGATGACTCACTATCATTTGGCTTTCTAGATTTCATAAAAGGGAAGGTGACTTGTTGTCTCTTGAGTTTGTGGTGATACAACCGAAGGTGACTTGTTACCGTCTGGATTATCTAAAAATGGCTCGCTACCACCTAGACTTATGTAATTGTGGAAGATGGCTTGCTGCCATCTACATTTGATTGAGATAGGCTACCAACATCTAGGCTAGAGGGAACTTATCATTTTCTACAATTATAGGCAATAGCTTGTTGCCATCTGCCTTCTTGAAAGTTAGGGGTAGCTAGCTATTGCCTGAAATTCTAGAGTGGAAGCGGATTGTCGTTGCCTCATTTTGGAATCTGAAGGTAGCTTGTTATCACCTCAGATCCTATTATCTATGGGGACTTGTTGTCGCCTGATATTCTGAGGTTGAAGGTAGCTCACCGTCACCTGATATTTTGGGTCTGAAGGTGGCTTGTTGTCGCCTAAGATTCTAATGTTGGAGGCAGTTTCTTATCGCCTGAGATTCTGTAAATGGTTCGCTAACATTTAGGATATCTAAATTTACTGAAAATTGGCTTGCTACCTTCGGGTTGATTTCGATCTCAAAGGTGACTTGTTGCCACTTGAATTAACTGTGAAATTGTCTGGGGGCTAGCATGGTTTGGGGTGAGCTGTGATAATCTCGAAGACACTAGGATAGACCTAAATAAGTTAGAGCTGACCCGGAGTCATAGAGGTGGACCCAAAATTGAGACGGCTTGCTATCGCCTAAGTTATGTAAGTTGGAGGTAGCTTGTTGGCACCTGGAGTTTTGAAATTGAGGGCGGTTTGCTGTCACCTGAGATTCTATAGCTCAAGGTGGCACGTTGCCGACTGGATCTCTTAAGTAAAAGGTGACTTGTTATCACCCAAGATTGTTGGAGGTGGCTCACTAGCGACTGCTTTTTTGAATAATAGTCACCCGGGATTATTGGAGGTGGCTCACTACTGACTGTATTTCTGAATAAAGGGTGGTTTACTATCACCTGAGATTGCTGGAGGTGGCTTGATGCCAACTATATTTCTGGATAAAGGGTGGTTTGCTATCACCTAGGATTACTGGGGATGGCTTGTTGTCGACTGTATCTTTGAGTAAAAGATGACTTGCTATCACCTAAGATTATGTAGTCAACGGTGAATTGCCACGACCTGGGATTGTTGCGGATGGCATACTGTTGACTATAGATTTTGTTTAAAGATGGATTATTGTTCTTGCCTCTAGAAGACTCCATCATCTGGTTCTGTTGTTGCTATTTATCTTTGCCAGTGAAAGATTATGATTTCTTTACAGCATTGGTGTTGCTAAACACTATCTTTTTTTAGGGTCAATCACTTATCAAATGAGTCGTTAGAGACATTGCTCATCTGGTGTTTCCATAACCTGATAACTAGGAGGCCTCGTGTTGCCCCCAAGTTTTGCTAGCTTGGTTCTGCTCTGTCTGGAGATATGTTGACTCGCATGTGGGTGGAGGACCCATCCTTGCCCCCAAATTTTCTATTGTTCTATTTCTTTGAGTTGTTCTCGAGGTATATGTCAGCTTAAGACCAATTCCTCCCACATCTGTGTCTGCTCACACATAGGTTTTTTGCATTAGATTGCCTTCCCTTTTCCATTTTGAGTATCTGGGCAATACCATTCAACTGGTGTTGCTGCTTGTTGCAGCAGTTCTTTGCTTTAGCCTCGTTTAGCTCTGAATTCTTTTGTTCTTTCTTGGTCTTTTATCGATTGACCTATTAAAATGCAACATGCATGCATGTCATGCACAGTGTGTGATTTTAAGTGATTTTTAACCACTTGTTGTTGACTTTCTTATCTAGGATGAGTTTGTGATTCAACATGATATAGGGATGCAATGCTCAAATGCCTATTTTAAATGTGGTGCTTAGTCATGAATTAAGGAAAGAGTGTCAGACAAGCTTTGTTGATGTCATGTCTAGGTTGCTTCTGATTGGCAATGGTGATGCCTGAGTCTGAGGTAGATGGTAGTCTAGGACACTCAGGATAGTCCAGATAGAAGGATCTTGGGCATTTGGGTATGAACTAGATGGTATGCCCCTTGCGTGTTGTTTGGCCTATCCACTTGAAATTAATGGATTGAATGGGATGTCCCTTACCCCCTGCCTAGAGGAATTCATTTTGAGGTGTCTTGTTTTAAGGATCAGGTTTTGGCTTCTATGTTCTTTTTCACTTTCTTATTTTTATGGCCTTAACTTTTGAATGAGTCCCCCATGAATGGGTTTTCAACTCATCAAGGTTTTTCATTCTTTGGCCTTGTCTTTTTGCCTATGGCGCCTCTTTGTGAGGTTTTCATCCTAGCAGGCCTGCCTTAACTTTTGCATGAGCCGCCCATAGATGAATTTTCAACCATCAGGCTTTTTTTTTTTCTTTCTGGCCTTATCTTTTTGCCTAGGGTGCCTCTTTGCGAGGTTTTCATATTAGCAGGCTAGCCTTAACTTTTCCATGAGCCGCCCACGGATGGATTTTCAACTCATTAGGCTTTTATTTTCTTTCTGGCCTTTACAATGAAGATTTCACAGGCTATCTTTAACCTTTACAATGTGAGATTTCACAAGCAATCTCACGACCTTTACAAAAAGATTTAACAGGCTATCTCCAACCTTTACAAAGAGAATTTCAAAGGCTCTCCCCAAACCTAGAGTTTACCAAGGCTCACTCCAAACCTAGTGTTTACAAGGCTAACACCAAACCTACCCAAGTGTTTCCCAATCCTCATAAAGATTGACACTTGTGCAAGATAGAAAGATCACTAAACCCAAGTAGCAAATGCTCTAGAGCTCTCACTATCTACACACAATAAATTCACAAATGAATTTATTTACAAAGATATTTATAAAAATTAATTACAAGAGTTTGGCTATCTAAGAATGTGTGTTATTTTTCTTAAACACAATTAAGAGGGGTATTTTAGCCTTTAAACCCCAAAACTGGCTGTTAGAAACAAATCTAATAGAGTCTCCAATGGATATAAGATTTTGAATCAAAAGTCAATGATTACCATGAATCGCGGGTGTGAAACCATGGTCGCAGGTGCGAGATTTGAAACATCTTCCAACGGTCATGTTGACAAAGATATCGCAGGGGCGATTTCACATGTCGCGGGCGCGATATTATTTGTCAGAAAATGCCTTTGATATGTGTCCTCTGGCCCATGAAATCGCGGGGATGAATTCACCATTGTGGGCACGATATTAAGGATCAGATACTTTGTGACTTCTACTTCTTAAAATTGCGGGGCCATTTCCTTAATCATGGGCGCGATAATGAAAACAGAAAGTGCTTTAAAATCATATCTTCTACTCCTTCATACCACGGGGGTGATTACTAGATCACAAGCATGATATAAGATCCAGAGAATTCCAAGTTTTCTGGCTTCTTAAATCGCGGGGGCGGTTGTGGTATTGCGGGCACGATTTATAGGTAATTTTTGAATTTGACTTTTGTTCAACGATCTTCAACCTACACACTTAAGAAATGTTGTTAAATGCAAGATAAGGTTGTTAAGCTCAAACTAAGATGGATTGGTGCCACCAAGGCTAACAGAGTTAAACTTCGAGAAGTGCTCTAAAAGCTGTCTCAGATGTAGTACTGAAATGTCATGGGAATTTTGGGCAAGAAGACAATCGAATTAGTGAAATATCAAATCTTAGAAATTAAAGTAGACATCTTGAACTTGAGTTTAAGCTCAAGAATTTCTCAATTTGGATTTTGAAAAACAGAGATATTCCTCTTGTAAGTTAGGATAAAATTTTTGCTGGCAACTGCCAGAAAACTTCCCCTTCTACTGCTTCTAGATTGCAATTGGCCAACCCCTGGCCGGTAATGGACCTCTGGCCTGGCAACTTTCTGAAAACGCAATTTTTGGAGTTTTTTAGGGTTTTTAAGGGTATTTTTGGGAGGTACAATATATATAACTTAGTTAGACTTTAATTAGAGGTTACGCCACAATTAGTTTATGATTTTAGAGAGAGAAAGCTCATAGACACACTTTTCCTAAGATCAAAGGTGGATTTATGAAGGATTTGTGAAGATTGAAGATTGCTTTTCTTATTCCCAAGACTAAGTTTTTCTTCCTTTGGTTTTATTATGTCTTTCTCATTATTATTGTTTATTTTTATTGTTTGTTTGTTAGTATTTACGATGTTTAGGTACTAAATCTCCTACTAGAGTGATGGATGTAATCTAGTCGGGGGTAATTTGATTATCAACGTTTTGAATTACTATTTTACTATTTTTTTTCTTCTTTTCTTCATTTAATTCTATTTCCAAGAGCTTCATGACATATTTCTTAATTAATCACCTAGATCTATGTTTATAGGATTTATAATTAAATCAACGGATTGTTATAGCCCACATTTGGAAATTAAGCTCGGTTAGATGTTAATATGCACACGGCAATTAACCTAAACATGATTTAAAGATTCGCTTAATTGATTTGATTGTTTTAATCAGTGTGCATCGATAGACTAGCATAGTTGGTTCAATTGAATACGTTTTTCTACCTCGACGGAGGATTAAAATACTTTCAAAATGTCTTGCTTAAATGAATTTTGATTGATAATCAAGTTACCCCTCTAGATGAAATTCTGAACTCTACTGTTTGTTTTATTACGTTTGTTTATTGATTTTAAATTGCTTTTTCATTGTTTATTTATTTAACTGCATTTATTTTCTTGTTAATTTAGCTTTAAAAAGTATTTCAAAATCAAATAAAGGTTATTCGTTTTACTTTATTTGTCAATTTTACCTTTAATTGAAAAATAATTAACCGTTTATCCCTGGGAATTCGACCTCGTATTCTGAGTTTATTACTATGATAGACCCCGTGCACTTGCAAGAGCCTGTTAAGTTTTTGGCGCGATTGCCAGGGACAACGGAATTAACAGTTTTTCGATACATGCTTTGATTTAGTTTACTTGTTAATTGTTTTGCATTTGTTTTGTTAATTGTTTGTGTTTGTTTTTCTTGTGTTTATTTTCTTTTGTTTGGTTTTTCGATTTTAATTTTAATTTTAGTTTTAATTTTAATTTTGGTTAATTTTCAGATTATGATTGGGAATTTGTTGTTACATATAGTGTTAGCTGTTATTCCATTACTATTGATTTTGTGTTTATTTTAGCGTTTGTAGGTAGTGTTGTGCAAATCATTTTGTTTCCCACCAATGAAAGTTGACTAGTGACATGGCATCCGGTAGACTGAAACCCGGTGATCCACAATATGGGTTACAACAAAATCCCCCCGAAGGACATGTTGAAGATGTCATTGAAGACGTTGATGACGGTGGAGTTAAGAAAGGTGCAATGGTGGAAACAATGGAGTTACTGATCCACTAAAAAATAGAGTTTTTAACCCATTATTTCCCATTGTTAATGTTCAACACCCTCCACCACAATTGGGATGACAACATGGGTATGTTTCACCACAAGGGTATCCACAACATCCACCACAACGGAATGGCGGTAATAGGGCATATCTTCGTGATATTCAACGCCCTGTCATCAACGCATCACCTTCATGCATTGTTCTGAGTCATGCTGCAAGGAATTATGATTTGAAAACTCTTCAATTCAACATGATTCCATAGTTCCATGGTTTACCATCCGAGGATGCATTAGCTTTTACGAGGGAATTCTGCAGCGTCATTGCAACTTTCCCATTGAATGGCGTTCCGGAACTCGAGCTACGAATGCGATGTATTCCTCTTGCATTGAAAGATAAAGCCAAAACTTGGTTCATGAACTTGCCTAAAGGTTCAGTACGAACTTGGTAAGATATCTGCAAAATGTTCATCACCAAGTACTACTCCCAAGTGTAGACTGCGGAGTTACGAACCAAGATTAGCACTTTTGTTCAAAATGATGGTGAACTTTTTAATGAAGCTTGAGATAGATTTTAAGGCTATCTTACTCAATGCCCACATCATTAATATCCCACTAATCTATTAGAGACATTCTTTCATGATGGCTTATGTGATTATGGGCAGAATTTAGTGGACACTCATGTCAGTATCGGTATGGGCGAGAAAACTTCCGAGGAGATGTGGGATATCTTTGAGATGCTAGCCACCAACTCTTAAATGCTAGCTAGTAGGAATAAAAGGAACTATTTGAGTGATCAATCATCTTCTAACATTTTTTGTCATATTGCCAACCTTACCAAGCATATGAAGATGTTCTTGGCTATAGAGCCAAGTCACCGAGAACCACCCACCAAGGAAGCTTGGTACTTTTGCCGTAAATATGGACATCCATTCGTGAGTTGCACTTAAGATGGTAATCAAAATGTGGAGGAGGCGAATTATGTGGGTAGTCATGGGAACCATCAACCCTAGAAAGTTCCATTTTCCAACACTTATAATCCGGGTTGGCATAATCATCCGAACTTTGCTTGGAGGGATCCGAATCAACCTAGTCAACCTCGACAAGGAGCTCCTGTATTTCTACCGATATCATAAATGCCGCCTCAACAACAACCTAAGCCGTCCTTTAAAGAATTGGTGCTTGAATACATGGCAAATCAAGATGCCATTATGAAGCAATAAAGTGCCACCATCCAAAATTTGGAGAGACAAGTTGGGCAACTAGCTAAGCAATTGCAAAAAAGATCTAACGGTGCCTTGCCTAGCAACACGATGGTTAATCCAAGGTAAACGGCAATGGCAATTTCATTATGCAATGGGAAGGCACTTGATGAGCCAAATTTAAAGAAAGGAATTGAAGTGCAAAGAAAAGAGGTTGAAATAACAAAGCAATAAGTAGAACAAGAACCCCCAAAAGTTGTTGTCAAATATGTTTCTCCTATGCCTTTTCCACAAAGACTTGTAGGGAAGGGTGTTGCTAACAACTTCAACCAATTCTTGGAGACATTAAAGAGGATTCTAAAGAGTCTTCATGTTCTTGACATGATAAAGCAAGTGCCCAACTACCTCAAGTTTCTTCGAAAGGTCACCATGCATAAATGGAGATTGAAAGAGCATGTAAGAGTGTATTTAACAAAGGAGTGTAATGCAATTCTCCAACACCAATTACCTTCACAATCAAAGGACCCAAGGAGTTTTACTATACCTTACTCTATTGGTTCCCATTTTATTGATAAATGTTTATGTGATTTAGGAGCAAGTGTTAATCTTATGCCTATGTCTCTTTTCAGGAAATTAGGACTTGGTGAGCTTAAACCAACCACAACTTCTTTATAACTAGTAGATAGTGAAGAACCCAGGAGGGGGGGTGAATTGGTGCAGAATAGAAAATAAAAAATTACTTCAAGAGTGGATTACAGAGATGAAGAAGAACACAAAAGATTTATAGTGGTTTGGACCCAACTTGTTCTACATCCACTCTCCTAAATACACAATTTGGGGTTCAACTATCCACCAAGGATTACAAGGAGATTTACAAGGCTATCTCCAACCTTTACAATGAGTTTTGCCCAAAGCTAACTCACAAACCCTAGTGTTTCCAAAAGGCTAACACCAAACCTTTATAATGAAGATTTCAATAGGCTATCTTCAACCTTTACAAAGAGAATTCTAAGGCTCTCTCCAAAGAGAATTAGTGCTTTGATATTCTAAATACCACTCACTCCAATAGTCATTTCTCCCAATATACAACTCCTTTTGATGTGATTCAAAAGCCATATGAAAATAGACTTCAAGGGCTACAACGCAATAAATTTTTAGGTTAAAATTCCATCTGTAGAAGTTTTGGCATCATTTTGAACATGACCTATATGCATAGTTTTCTGCTTTAAATTTTGAGCATAATTCACTTAAAATTTAAAACTCCAAAATTAATGCTCCAAATTGAATTCCAGTTTTTGATCTAGAAAATAGACTTCCGTAGCTTTCCATCCATATATAATTCAACCATATAGCATTTCGATAGATATGTCAAAAGCTACTCCAAAAACTGGCTTAGTGTGTAGTCCCATAATTGGCTTCTTTGGATTTCTTCAAAGCTTGATTCTTCAATCGACCTTAACCATTTTAAAACTCTCCAAAATCACATCCTGAGGTTCTAAAATCCAAGCTCTCACCTTTTCCCAAGTGTTTTTATTAGGTTCACACTTAAACCTATCCACCTAAGCTAATGTTCTCTCATAAGCTTAAGCTAGCCCCTTATCCCAAGTGTTTTCATTAGGTTTACACTTGAACCTATCCACCTAAGCTAATGCTCACACATAAGCTTAAGGTTGCCCTTAACC
>CANYLF010627683.1:0-26414 GCA_948193215.1 Bocquillonia castaneifolia
AGAGAATGAATCCCTACTTCTCCACTATGTGAGACCATGAGGATAAGAATTTTTCTTAAATGGATACCCTTATACTTTTTACTGTTATTTATGATTTTATGCTTCGTGTTTGCTAGCTTAGCGTGTTTACCTATGGTCATGGATGATTCAATCTATGGGACATGTCTAGAAAAGCAGCTTAGCATGAATTATAAATTTCGAGTGAAAAAGGAAGATTTAGTCTATAGTATTCATAGGCCGGCTGATCTTGTCGCTTTAAGAAGCAGGACTTGATCATGGATACTAAATGAAGTTACAAAAGTTGAACACGTTCTTGTTGAGGGATTAGAGATGTTAAAGTAACTCGAAAAGACAAATCTAGGGTATTGCGAGAATGTATCTAACAATTATTTGTTTAAAGGTTGAGTAACTATGTTATTCCTAACAGATGCATAGTATAAGCTCCCGAAGTGTAGGTTTACTCGCTAGGTCGCACGATCCATTTACTAGTATGAAAGTGTTATTTTTGTTTGTAGAGATATTGGCAATGATGGTCATACCCGTCATGTGCTAGTGGGAGAACTTTGAAAGAGACATAGCAAGATCATGTACAAGATCGTGCATCTTGCAACTTGTAATATTCTCACATCTATCCCTTTCTGCATCTTGAAAAAAAGAGTTACAAAGTAAGGCATTGAAATATTTTTCACCCAAATCCCCATTACTTGGTTCAAGAAAACCTTGGGCCATCCAAAGCTGAATTAATTGTTCCTTTTGGATCCAAGTGTCTTTCGGAAAAATTGAACAATATGCAAAACATGGCTTCAAATATGAAGGCAGGTGATCAAAACTTAGTTTCAGTGCAGCCTTGACATAATCTGAAGTATTGAAAACTCCACTATTCAAAATCGACGACCACATTTCCTTGTCCATGATCAACCTCATTGTTCCACATAAAACTTTGGCAACTAACGGCACTCCCCTGCATTTTTTTGCTATCTCTATTCCAATGGGCTCCAAGTCTGATAATACAATGGATGCATCTCTAGTCGTATGCACTCCATTTTTGATAATGCTCCAGCAGTCATCGTCGGACAAGAAATTCAAGTTGTACCTGTGCTGAGAAGAAGTCTCTACTGTAGATGCTACTCTTTCACTACGAGTTGTAACAACAATAGCACTTCCATTGATTTTAGCAATTGTTGACAAACGATTCTTTAGACCATCCCACTTCTTGGAGACATGACCCGATGCATCATCAAGAACAAAAAGGTCTTCCCACACATCATCAAGAACAAGAAGGAATTTCTTCTTGTCAAGCTCCTTTTCAAGCTGGCTAACGATTGCATCCTTGTTGGTCAATCCCCCTGTGTTTCCATTGAGACTTTGCAACATTTCTCCTAAGATTCTCTGGTCATTAAAATTATCAGAAACACAAATCCATATCTTAATATCAAAAAGCTTTCTTGTCATTACTTCTTGACACACCAATTTAGCCAAAGTCAGTCTTTCCAAGACCACCCATTCCCACTATGGGAACAATGGTAAGAACTTGTTTGTCGCATGAACAACTCAGCAAGTCTACAATTTTAAGAACATCATTTACCCTACCTATTACTGGATTGTCAAGCACCGAGTCAGTCACTCGGTCTAATTCAATTTGAGGCACTATTGAATCTTTAGATGTGACTTGAAGTCCAAAACCAATAGCTTCATTTTTAATCATAGCCAACAACTCATTCATATGCTTAACTTTGTGGGCAATTTTGGCATGAAATGCAGTCTTTTTAGCATAACGAGTGATTTTAGAGAATGGATTGTGGCTGCTTGCCTCCCTCCCTTGTTGATCTTGGATGCCGGTTTCAACCTTTTCACGAAGATTCTCATAGGCCAGCTCATCAAACACATCTTCAGCATAATAAGCTACACTCTTGAGCTCCTTGAGCCGAAGCCTGACAAGCTCTCTTTTCGTCTGTTGCTCCTCAGCTCTTGCAAAACAGCACGAATCATGGTGACTGATTCTTGAAGCTCCTCAGTATCCTTCTTAAGATTCCAAGTAAGGGTGATTTCTTCGGTTATGAGCGAAACGACCCTCCCCAGAGTTTTTTCCACCAAAATATTGAGAACAAGTTCAGCCATGGTTACTTTCTAACAAGCTTCAAAATATGATGAAATGGGTGACAGTAAAAGACAAGAAGTGGTAGCAACCAGCTGCTTTCTTGAATCAGGTTATTTTATAGGATCAAGGGCATAGCTCCAGTCCTTATTGTCAAGTGACAAACCTTGCGGGCGGGCTTTACTAAGTTGGCATAACTGCGCAAGTGACAAAGCACACGGCCTTTACTAAGCGCGTGTTTTTTTTTAGGAAATTGGATCCTTTATTTCCTTTTTAAGATACTTGACTTCTTTACGCGTCTTGTTGAACGCGATGAATATTGATTATTTCTATATTTATAAGAAAGAAAGTTAACATAAATAAATAATATATGAATAACTATAAACTGTGTACTTCTTTAAAAATTGAATAAAAATAAAAAATATTATTGTAATTAAAAGAAATGAGAAAGTTCATCTATTGTCAAAAAAAATGAAAAGCTCCATCTTATTTATTCGAAATATTTAAATTTAAATTTTATTTTGTAATATTAAAATATTATTTACATTTTAGATTATATAAGTTCTTTATTGGTAGATTATATAAGCCTAAGAATTGATCATGTTAAATAAAATAGCCTTTTTTGTTATATGTGTTGTAACGAAACTATCTTTGTAAGTGATACTCAATATGATGAAATTTAAGATACCTAAAGTTAACATGAGCTTTTTTTTTTTATGAAATATGCGCTTCTTTAAAATTTAAAGTTTTATAAAAGAGATATATAATTTTTTTTCTTTTATTTACCAAAACAATTTTTTTTCTTTTTATAATATGTAATGTTTTTTAATTGATTAAAAATTTAATTTTAAATAATAAATATAATGGTTTATAGATCTAATTTTTATTTTTATATTGAAAAATTAGATCAACCATGTATAAATACGTCTTTTTATTTTTTAAAAAATAATTAAATATGTATTTTTCATTAAACGTTATTTTGAAGACAAATAATTACATATTTATTTAAAATTTTTTGAAAATACATATGTATAAGCTTGTGTTTGAGTGTGTATATATCAAATCAAATGAATTTGTTAATGTACTATCAAAATAAATTATTTTAAATTTATCATGTCATATAAAAAAAGGTATGCATCCTCTTATGTATATATTGTAAAGTATATAATTATAAAAATGAGGATTAAATTTATCTAATTAAAATTTAAAATATTTGAATAAGCAACTATCTAATTTAAATTTCAAATAAGAAGCTTGACAATTTAAGATTATATTTTAAAATAAGTATTGAAATAAGAAGATAACTTGAAAGTTAATTTTGTCATTTAAGAAAAAAAATGATGTCCTTTTATGTCTAAAAATATAATGTTTTCCCTTTTATAGTCAATTTTATATGTAGTATGATATTGTAAAGTATAATTACAAAGATTTGGAATAAATTTATCTAATTAAAATATTAAAATTTAAAATATTTGAATAAGACAATTATCTTATTTAAATTCAAATAAAAATTTGGATAAATTAAGATTATATTTTAAAATTTGAAAATAAAGCATTGAAAGAGGAAAGTAACTTAAAGGTTAATTTTGTTATTTAAGAAAAAAATAATGTCCTTTTATGTCCAAAAATGTTTTCCCTTAATAGCCACTTTTAAATGTACTAAAAATTTTTACACTTGCGTTGCACTTTATTGACATTAATCTTAAGTATGTAACCTATGTTCTTTGAGTTTATTTTTATCATACCACATATAGATTTTTCTATAACTTTTATACGAGGAATAAAGATTTTTTATATTAAGAAAGATTTTGGTAATTGGCTCATGTTATAAGTTATACTCCCACCATTTCCTTTTATTTTTCGTTTAAAGTTTTTATACACATACCAAGGAGGTTAATAATTAACTTATTTTTAATATTAGATTACAATATTACCACTAAAAACTCTAGTTTTGATTAAAACTAATTGGGATAAAATTGGAAGAATATCATTTAATAGTGTGTTGGAATGTGAGAAAGACAAATAATTTAGAATAAAATTTTCTTTCCAAAACGTCAAATATTTAGGAATTGTGGGAGTATATTCTAATTTTATGAAATTTATTTCTAATTCTATTTATTAGGTTTGTCACGTGTTAAACCATATCTACCATGTAGAATTATGAATTTACCATCACACTTTGACACGTGGCATAACACATTCATTAATTAGGTGAAAAATTCAATGCATTTCTTGTTGGCACTTATTGGATTTTTCACCTAATCAATGAATATGTTGTGTCACGTGTCAAACTGTAAATTGTGAGTCTATAATCCTACGAGATGGAAAAAGTTCACCTAATAATTTCTCCCAGGTACTATTATCCGTCGGCGCTATTTTCTATATGTCAAATACTCCCTCCTTCCTAAATATTTGACATTTTAGGAAGAAAATTTTATTCGTAAATATTTGTCTTTTCTCACATTCCAACACACTATTAAATGCTAGTTTTCCAACTTTATCCCTATTGATTTCACTTTATCAAAACTAAAGTTAGTTAAAAAGGGTAATATTGTAATCTAATACTAAAAAGTAGGCTAATTATTAGCTTCCTTGGTATGTGTATAGAAACCTTAAATAACAAATAAAAGGGAATGGATGGAGTAGTAGTAATTTGTTTTGGCTATATATATACCTTCAAACATAGCATGCAATGTATGTGACCCAATTTTTAAATTACTCAAGAAAAATCAGCTTAAGCAATGGAATCCGAAGTGTCAGAAGGCTTTCAAAAAAATAAAACAATATCTAATGGCTCCTCCTATCCTCCAACCACCGAAGACAGGGAAGCAGTTAATATTGTACCTAGCACTCAAAGAGAAAGCAATGGGGGCTATGATGGCTCAAGCAGATGATGCATGAGTTGAACATGTCGTTTATTACCTCAATAAGAAGTTGTTGCCCTATGAAATCATCAAATACGACCTGATGCAGAAAACTTGTTTGGCAGTAATTTGGGCTACATGAAAGCTTAGGCATTACTTTCAGTCATACCAAGTTGAGGTGGTAGCCAAGATTGACCCTCTGAGATACCTTTATGAAACACCAGTGCTGATTGGGAAATTAGCAAAATGGCTGATACTCTTGATGGAATTCGATATTCAGTACATCACAAAGAAGACCATTAAAGGTCGTGCAGTGGCCGAGTTTTTAGCTCTTCGTCCAAGCGGAGAGCAAGAAACCTTTGAATCCGAATTTTTGGATGAAGGACTCAATGTCATCGAGATCCAGGAATGGAAATTGTATTTTGATGGAGTAGTGAACAACAAAGGTGCTAGAGCAAGGGTAATTCTAGTCACTCCTGAAGAAGAAAATATCCCTTTGGCTAAGAAACTCGATTTTCATATCACAAACAACATGGCTGAGTATGAAGCTTGCATCTATGGGTTGGAAGCTGCTATGTTTACGGGGGCAAAAGAGATTGCTGTGTACGGAGATTCAATGGGAAGTAAGGGATGAGAAATTAAAACTGTATGCAGAATACTTGCACTCTATCATAGCAAATTTTCAAAAATGTAGCTTGTTCCATTTATCTAGAGAGGAGAATCAAATGGCAGATGCTTTAGATACCCTGGCCTCGATATAGGACAATCCAAAAGAGGTAGCAATGAAGCCACTTCTAATGACAAGATCAAGGCAGCCCTGTTATCAAGATGTACGGGTAATGTGTTTAATTGGGCCTCCAGAGAAGCCATGGTTTTATGACATTCAAAGATTCCTGGAAACTCGAGAATACCTTGAAGAATTCTCAAGTAAACAATGATACACCTTACGGGTGATGTCTAGAAGTTACACTCATCATGACGGTGTACTTTATAGACGCACTCCGATGCGTACGTTACTCAGGTGTCTCACTAAGGAAGAAGCCATGGAATTGATGAAAGAAATCCATGCCGGTTTATGCGATTCTCACATGAGCGGACTGGTTATTGCTACCAAGATTCAACGACAGAGTTACTACTGGGATTCAATGGATCATGATTGTATTCAATTAGTAAGGAAGTGCCATGATTGTCAAGTACATGGGGATTAGATTCATATTCCCCCATCAGAACTACATAATCTGGTTTCACCATGGTCGTTTTTAGCATACGGTATTAACATAATTGGGCCGATCAAGCCAACAGCTTCTAACGGTCATAAGCACATCATTGTAGCAGTTGAATACTTTTCCCGATATGTGGAGGCAGTATCCCTGCGAAATGTCACTGCCGGTAATATGACAAAGTTTGTTGATAAGAAACTCAAGTATAAATTCAGTGTCCCTCATCATATTATGTCAGATAATGAGGTCCAATTTCAAGGAGAGACAACAAAATTTCTGAGAAAGAATGGCATCGAACATCATAAATCTTCACCTTACAGACCACAAGCAAATGGGGCGGTTAAGGCTGCTAACAAGACAATCAAGAAGATTTTGGCCAAGATGGTAAAAACATATAAGGATTGGTCATCACAACTTCCATATGTTGTTATTGGATATAATACCACTGTCAAAAGTGCAACATGTTAGACTCCTTATTCATTAGTGCTCGGGAGTGAAGCAGTACAGTCAATAGAAATACAGTGCAAGTCACTACGGGTCACTTTAGAAGCACAGTTGCCAGAAACTTAGTGGGCAGAAGCTAGATACCAACAGTTATTGTCTTTGGAAGAAAAGAGGAAGAAGGAGCTATACCACACTTAAGTCTACCAGAGGAGGATTGCTAGGGCTTTTAACAATGGAGTAAAACCTAGAACTAATTCCTTTTGATCATAGAGGGAAATTCAAGCCTAATTGGGAAGGTCCATATTTAGTAGTGAAAATATTGCCGAAGGGAGCTGTCAAGATCTCTGACTTGGATGGGAATGAGTTCACCCAGCCTGTTAATCTAGATAGATTGAAGAAATATTACCTTTAGAAATGACAGGGTGATGAGATGACTGAAACAGGGGGCAAAATGGATGTAATCAATAAAGTACACTTTTGTAACTAATTTTAAATGCATTAAATAAAACAAGCATTTTTATTAAACATGGTTTATGGTCTAGTTCTTTATTTTGCATCAAATCAAAAGGGAAACAAGCACGCAAGCGAATGGTTATGAGACCTAATGCTTGGCCCTCTTTGATGGGGAAGCTCCATGCATAATCATCCTGTATAAATTATCAATTCTCTTTTCCTTGATGTGAGGAGGCTCTTATTCTTGTTGCAGTTTCACCTAAGCCTTGTAATTCTCATATGTTTCAGTGCTACACTTGAACCTGAGATTTCGTTCAAATTGTCTCCTAGACCATTCTTGTTGAATTAACAAGCTGGGTATGCGGAGACGTATTGTTTGAGCCCATACTGACGACAAAGCCTTGAAGGTGTGTATAAGCTGTTAGGATGCAGGCCAACCAAAGGGACACAATGCCCAAAGAATTCCTGAGTCACACACAACAACTACCACCAAGAACAATGCCATCAGATCTTGTCATCACTAGGAGTACCAAACAACTCATGCCATCAAGCCAGTCATCACAGATTCAGGATGTTGAAGAGGATGAGATTTCCACTGCCTTGGCTTATACTTCAATGGATTATATAGGGGCATGATTAAACTCAGCTTCTCCTTCAACCACATCTAAATAAAATAAAATAAAATAAAATAAAATAAAATAAAAAAATAATAAAAAAAATGCAAGCTTGATAAGTTGTAAACCCATACATAGGTGACTTATGCAAAAGTTAAGGTGGCCTGTTAGGGTGAAAACCTCATAAAGAGGCACTCTAAGCAAAAGTTAAGGCATAATAATAATATAGAAAAAAATGATGAATACCTGAAGGAGCAGAGGACTCCCCTGAAAGTTACCACCTCCATGCACTGAATCTAACCCTATCAATTTCTCTGCCAAGATCACTAGAAAAGGATCAGCCCCTTTCTTCTACTTGCTCCAAGATATGAGTGACCTGGAGTCACCCATCTTATCAGAAGAAATCAGAAGAAATTACGTATAAAGACAGAAGCCCATGATCCTGCGCCAAGCTGGATTTCTTATTATTTTAGTTTTACCCCAATCAAATAGTGCTGGAAGAATCATTTTATCCCCAACAGAGCATTGTAACAGTTTATCCGGAGGCAAGTCAAAAAGTCACACCCTGAAGCTTGGAAAGCTTAAATTCAGATTGGGAACCGCCATAGGAGCAATTGAACTGCAATTCTTACCTAAAATGGCAGCAAATTCTTCAGGGAGGGGGCATATTTCATTCTTGTGGAATCAGAAAACATGGTCTCTCGGGCTCCAGTATTGCATTGCACAGTGTAAAAATGTGTAGTCGACATGTACGGACTTTAAAACATTGAAAGAAGACAACCTGTAGACGTCCAATAGATTCCAAGTCTCTTTGGAAAATGATTTGAAGAAAGCAAACATCGGATCAGGAGTGGGACAGCCATCTCAGACCTCTCGAAGCAAATCCATGATTTACAAGCAAATCTTGGTTATTTCTTATGAATTCTGAATGCTTGGAAGTGTTTACGATCAATAAAGAAAGACAAGAAAAGGATCAGGATCGGGACCCAGGATGATTAGTCGATCGGTTGATCACGAATGACCGGTCGTGTGATTAATTAGCCGATCGATCATTCATTTTTTACTTTGTAGAACTGATCGGCTGATTAGAGAACCGATCGGTTCTACAGTCATTAACCTCAAATCAAATCTTTCTACATTCACACGCATTCATACATTCATATATGTAATGCTTAAGTCATATAGGATAGGAAACAAGTAAAAACGCATGGTAAAGATCACATTCATTCTTAAAATAAGTCTAAAGATATAAATAGATGAAAAGACATGCATGAACAGGTTCAAAGACCATGAAAAGGTCACTCTACGATGAAAATAAAGTATTGAGAACACTAATCCAACATCAAAGATCCAGAACAAGTGTCCTCGGAAACAAAAGCCTAAAAAGTAGAAAAATCAATAATAAGATCGGTCACGTCTACACCTAGTACGGTGAGATCCGACAGTGGTGCTCTGAGTTTCTGAGGAGCTGCTCTCCTCCTCCTCATTGTATTCGTACGCACCCTACAGACCTGTGATCCTATGGCGTAAGTCTTTGATCTCTCTCTCTGTGTCTCCCACGCTCCTGCCAAGCCTGATAAGCCTCTATGGTGAAGTACTTGCAAGACTGGTAGAGAGAGGCAAGATAAGTGGCATCCTCAACAGGCAACTGGAAAAAACACAAATGGTTAGATGGAGCAAGTCATGAAATAAGCAAAAATGATGCAAGAGTTAGAATAAGAAGCACACATGAGTGCAACCGGTAGAAAACTTGAATCCAAAAGCCTCTATAGGATGTAGCTGGTGGTCTCTCAATCTGGCAGTAGTCCAACACTAAACAGATGCTCTGGGGAAGGAGGTAACAACTCTGGGCACTATAGAGTTAGAACCCTCACCTCTGACAGATGATTGAGGCACAGCCTTACTAGACTCAGCCTCGCCTTTAGCAGCTCTCCCTACATCTAGTATAGGGACTCTAAGAGTTGTATTAGGGTATAATCGATTGGGCATTTTGACAAACACTTGCCTAGCCTGCACATAAATAGAAACATATGAAGTGAGTGCAAGCATGACCAAAAATAATGAAGAAACAAAAGATAAAGAAGAGTCACAAGTACCCTATAAATCCTATCTGCAGAAATAGGCAACTCGCCCAAACACTCCCTCTGAACATAACTCGGATAGTTCTTCGCACATCCCTCAAAGAACTCAATGGCAGGGATACCTGTATAGGAAGGTAATACCTCCTCATCATCAAGCATGTGAGCCCAAAACATCTCTCTAAGAGGAGCACAGGGGACTCTATACCTCTCAGGAACCTGCAAATATAAGGTCCTTTCTCCAAGGAACCACATCCTACACGCTGGCCCCTCGAGAATAATCCTAAGCTCATCCTTAGGAAGAGAAATCCCCACGTAATCAGGAAGCTCATCCTCTGGCCCCAGCCAATCAGTGTGAATCTATTAAAATCACAATTAAACAGGTAAGTACTTTATCCATGTGCTCAATACTTTTTTTTAATCTAATAAAATTGCATTTGTCATTACCCTAGAAGCAAGAATCATATTCAAGTAGGCCCTATGATCATCAACTGTCAAAAGGTGAGTAGTAGAATGGGACACCCCCCCCCCCCCCCCCAACGAGAGAGAAGAGGAAAAGTTCTGTCTTGATCAACAGGCTGGAAATCCCTGATCAATTTCATCCCAATGGCCCATACCTGATTCAACGATTAAAGTCCAATGACAAAATGAGGAAAATGTTTCAGAAACAAGCAAATAAACATTTCGGGGAAAATCCATTCCTGAAAGGCATGCCAAGAGCCATTAAACTTCTTTAGGCCATGGGAAACATGGTCGATATAATGATAAAAATAAGCCAAAGCAGCTGATCCCTAATCAAAGGTCCCCATCTCCTCAAAATCACCCACAAGGGGTATGAAATACAATGGCAAAGTATAGGTGTCATCACAAAACATAGTGCCAAGTAAATAAACAATGAATGCTCTGGCCATCCTGTCATACCCTATGTCGGTAGTAGGGATCTCATCCTGGTACCTGCTAGGAATGTCCTCACAATTCATAAATCTATCATTCCTCATCTCAGGAATCCTCCTTAGTATATCAATGATAAACTCATGGCGAGTATGACCATCCAAAAAGAAAAAACCTCCATCAAAAGGAATCCTGACACCAGAACAGGGCAAACCAGTGATAACAGCAAATGATCCTGGGGTAAGAGTATATTCCCCATAGGGTAGATGAAAGGTGTGGGTCGTGTCAAACCATCGCTCCATCAAAGATTGTAGGGATGCCCTATCACAATGCCCAGTCTGCTGGCCTCTAGGAACCTCTGGCAATGCCTCAATAAATGTACGAAGACTAGCATGGCCTACTCGATCCTATACAGGAGCAGGCAACTCATTCCACCACTGGCGTGCCTTCTTGAAATTTCCAGAGCCAGCAAATCTCAGCGTGTCCCTCTAGGAGGTAAAATGGGTAAGTTCAGATGAGAATAATGCACCATCAAATCATTCATGATAGATACATAGATTATTTATTTAATCATACACTTTTGAAGAGCATGGATAGCCACGATTAATGCATTTTTCCCCTTTCCTAAAGCATAGCGCATAACTTAATATGTAAATCAGCATATTTGTTCATGTAGTTCACAAGTTTGTGAAAATCATATATATGTATATGTATATATGTATATGTATATATGTATATATGTATGTAAAAGTACGTTCATTATATGCATTTAGAAAGTCCTTTGGTTTAAAATTAAGTTCCTATCAAGTTTGTAACATTTCATGAAATCATAGGAGTCTTAGGCATAGTGAGACATGTTTTTCATCTTAAAAAACACATAAGGTTTGCCTCGTAGATTGCATTTTAAACATTTCATGCATTAACACATAGATAACATATTGTAATAAACAATTACAAGGTCTAAATTGTCTGAAAAGTTAAAAAAAATAGCCAAAAAGAAGAGTTCTGCAGGTCGTAAACTAACCGGCTCTACACGAACAGCTGACCGATTGTCCAAAGGACCGATCGGTCCTTCACACAGAGCCAATCGGTTCTGCAACCCAAAACCAGATGCCAAGGAAACCCAAATCACCCAAAAACGTGATTGAATGATCCAAAGCACAGAAATGAAGGTAGCACTTACTGGACCCAATGCTAAATATTTAATATGAGCCCCCAAATTCGTCAACGGCTTGATTGATGCTCGTTTCCTCAATCCACAATCATTTGAAGGTTTTAAAACTTGTTCAATGGTGAATAATAAATAAGATTTCCAGTGAATAATGCAGAGGAAGAAGGACATTTATGTTCGGGTGCTCTTGTGATAATTCGGGATTTCCAGCCGTAATCAGTTTGTATTTTGGGAAAGAAAAGAAATAGGAGAAGAGAGAAAATAAGAAAATGAGAAGGAAACAATAGGCAGGAGAAAGAGAAAGAGAAAGAAAAGGAGACAAAATAATAATAATAAATAATAAATAAATAAATAAATAATAAAAAGGAAATAACAAAAAAAAAATATATATATATATATAAATAATAAAACATAAATGTAATAAAAAAATATATATAATAATAATAAATATAATAATAAAAAATAATAATAATGAATGAATGAATAGAAAACCTCTTACAAGGATGCCAGTCTCACAAAGACAAGTGACTTACGGGAGGTCAAGAAATGACAGAATTGCAGATATTTTTAGAAAATTCCAAAGTGATTTTCACAGGCTTAGATGCCGAATATTTTTCAGAGGCTTAGATGCCGATATTTTTAGAAAATTCATGAGTAATTTTCACAGGTTTAGATGCCGAATATTTTTCAGAGGCTTAGATGCCGATATTTTCAGAAAATTCCTAAGTGATTTTCACATGGCTTAGATGCCGAATATTTTTCAGAGGCTTAGATGCCGATGTTTTCAGAAAATTCATAAGTAATTTTCAGAGGCTTAGATGCCAAATATTTTCAGAAAATTCATAAGTAATTTCTTGAGGCTTAGATACCAATGCTTTTAGAAAATTCATAAATAATTTTTAGAGGCTTCCACGCCAAACCTCTCTGGAGAAGGCTTCCACGCATCTTCAGAAACCTCAAACTGCATCCTTTGCCAGTATCCTAAATTGTTGCTTGCTTTGCTTTAATGCTTTGTCATCACTTATTCATATTATTGTTAACATTGCTAAACTCCGACAAAGCAAGGGCAACTATAGACACCTGATTTTTGGATGCTGGTCATGGAAGTGACTCGGGACGCCCAATGATGAATACGATTCATAAATTGAACCAATCTTAACACTTATTTCTCCAATAGAAAATCAAAAGGATCAAATTAAGTGAAATCAGACCATTGAAGAGTCGATCATATACTCGCTTAATTGATCGATTCATTTATTTATTTATTTGGCTATCCAATTAAATGGTCAGTCCCACATTTTCCCACAAAATTCAAATAATTTCAAAAGGTTGAATGAAGAACCAATCGGCTCTGCATGATGAACCGATCGGTCATTCATGATGAACCGATCGGTCCTTCAAATTCTACAGATTTTAAACCTGATTTTTATTACCTTTTTGCAAATGTGTGGGCCAATTTGACCACTCTTATGTCTGATTTATTGAGTATTCCACCCATTAAGATCACACATCCCATTTGTAAAGTGAAAACTTTATTTAGTGGAGGATGGGTGGAAATTAAAGATGTTTTTGTAATAATTACAAGTGGGGGGAGAGTGCCATTTTTTGGAAAAACAAATAATCTTTCACACTCTTTGAAAATATTTTAGAAAATTAAGAAAAATAAATACTTAAGAAAACTAAGTTTTCTTCAAGCTATCTTAGGCTTTTAATCTCTAATTCTTTGCTAGAATTTAATCTTGAAGGGTATGATACCACAACCTCTGAGGGCACACCATGCATCCATGACCAAAGAACACCAATCTTAACTTTCTTCTTTTAATTTGTTTTATTTATTTTCTATGTTTATTACTTGATTTCTATTTTATTAATTATGTGAGTTTGATCTTCATGATTTATTGTTTATATTTACTATTTTAATCATTATTATTTGTCTCTAACATTGTTTGCATGATTAAATTACATGGGCAATGTTATTTTGTGTTATTATTTACTTATATAACTTAGTTTATAAGTTTTGATTTTTGTTAATAATTTTTATATGATTCATATGTTATGATGTAATATTCATTTGATTTAGTATAATATTATATATATTATGATGTTTGGGAATGATTTCCATATTCTATTAACCCATTTTCTGATTTTACAGTAACCTGAAAATTCTGTGCAAGAGCCCGATCCAGAGCCGACCGGTCCTACATGGACAACCGGTCGGCTATCCTCCTTGACCGATCGATCTTTCATGCTTAACCAATCGGCTCTTCAACCTGGAACCATAGATCTTAATTTTTTTTAGTTAATTAGGGTTTAATTGGATTAATTTGGTAATCGTTAAAATTAGTCTAGAAACTCATTTCTTCTTTCTTTTCTTTAGGATTTACTTTATGGCATTTATTTTATATTTATTTTGTAAGTTGTAATAATTATTTTTGCACCTATATTTTGTATTTGTTATTATTTTATCACATATTTGCATGATTTAGGATTAATTAAAATTAATAATTAAAGCTTTTAATTTTAGATAAAATTGGTAGAAAATTATTTCCCCTTCCATTTCTTTAAGGTTGAATGTATTTAATCTATTTTTATGTTTTATTAATTATTTTGTATTATTTTTATATTCCATTCAAGATCCATTCTATTAGATTTAATTAATTAATGTGCAAATTTTAATCAAATAATTGGGAAATAAAATATGTAAGAACTCATTTTTAATTATATTTTGCATGTAATAAACTAGGATTAAATATTTGGTAATAATTTGTAAATAAAATAAGTAGAAAATAATATCTTGGTATGCTTTCCATGTAATTGATTAGGACTAACGGGTCTAACTTAATGTTAAAAATGGGCTAGAAACTATTAGGGATCATTTTTCATTGTTAAATCTATTGTAAATTTGTGTGCAATTTAATTGTATTTGTTGTTATACACTTTCTTTTATTTATTGCTTGTTAAAATAATGAATTAATAATTTCACTTGGTAATTAAATAATAAAATGCACTTTATGGGATGCTTATTCCGAACCTAGAATCGTCTAGGCGATGACGATGAGTATTTTTTTAAAGGGAATCGAGTTGTTCATCATATTATAAAAGGCGATCCTGAACCAACTTGGGTGGTGACTCCTCATTCTTTGCTACGCCTTAACAAGGCTAATGCGTGTTCCCTAACTTTAAATAGTAGCACTGTCGTGGTCGCTAGAGCTTGGGCGCTTGGGCCGAAAACTCCTCCGTATACACATGGACCTGAGATGGAAACAATTATCAATCCATAGATTTCTTAATTTGGAGAGGCGTTTAATTGTTGCTGCTGCAGGTAATTTTTTCAGTTTGATACAATTCTCCAAATGAAGAGATTGAAGAGAAGAAAGGTTCCCAAACCACTCTGGCAATTCTTCAATGTCATCGAAATCATGAATGCCCAAAGACTTGAGGGAAGCGAGGCATTGAAGTTGCTCCGGCAAATAATTGAATCTATGATCGGCCCATAAATCTAATTGTTCAAGAGAAGTACTGAGATTTTGGATCGATTTCAAATATGAAAATTCATCTAATTTGTCTGAAAATCTACCAATTAATAATCTCTTAATTGGGTAAGGTTGCCTCTTATTTCCTTTGGGAATTCACTCAAACTTCTACACCATGTTATCTCTAGAGAAATAAGACTAGTGAATTTCCCCAAGTCTTGAGGAATAGTTGCCAGACTAGGACAACTATGTATACTCAATTCCTCCAAGGATTGTAGTGAACTTGGAAAAGTAGTCAAGTTCTTACAATCAAATGTTTCCAAACTTTTAAGAGAAACAAAGGACTGGAGTTCATCAAATATATAGCTCAACTCATCACATTGATCAATTTGAAGTTTTACTAGTGCTGATAAATCCCTTATTGGGATTATTGTCAATTTTACACACTCATTAATTAATGGTTAATTCTTCAAGGTAAGGAAATACCGCAAAAACTACTTCACTTGCTTGTGCTACTTCCCATTCAACTAAATTCTTTATCTCCCTCAAACACAAACTTTTTAATATAGGAAGCAGTCTCACACAGCCGCCACCACCACCACCACCACTGTCAACTCCGTAGAAGTCATTACCTATATATTTCACTTTATACATTTGCTTAATCTCAAGATATTTAAGACTTTGAAGATATCCTAGACTTGGCATTTGTTCACAGTTGCTGCACCAACTCAACATTAACTCCACCAGATTATGAAGTAGTGTGGAAGAATCGCCTTCGCTTAGAACTTTCATCATCTTTACCCATTTTGGAAATTTAAAACCCCCATAATGCTTAATCTCAATCCTTTCTATGTTCGGGTAAGGCTGCAGCACTTCCAACCCTCCTTCATCCTGCCTAAAATCTTTCCTAAGATGACATTGCTTCCATACATTTTATTTTCTTTTTCTTTTATAGATTTGCTCTTTTGGCTTCTTCCTTGTCTCTCACCTTTTCAAGCTTCTTTACGGTTAAATTCCCTCTTAGTTCATTTAACATTTCTAATTCACCAATGCTACCTCCCCCATCATTATCCACAATAAATAACAATAAACTTTCAAGACAAGTTAACCTTCCCAACCCACTTGGCATCTGCTCATCTTCAGAAAATTCCAAATGCCTCAAATTCACCAAATTCATCATTTTTTCCCTTAGAAGCTCCTTAAGTGACGTGCATTCGAAGAATTTCAATGTTTGTAGATGGTAAAGCTTGGTGATGGTCTTGGACATTGCTTTTATTTTAGTCTCTAAGACATCAAGGTATCTCAAGAGTTTCGACTCTCCAATCCAAGATGGCAGCTCTTCAATTGCAGAACCTGACAGATTTAAAGTCCTCAAGTTTTTCAACTCCAATGACTTGTCAAAGAAAATGTGCTTTATTGAAAACAACGTACGCAAATTCCTGCCAACACTCGCCATTGAATTTATCACATCTAAATTAATATGGTGAATGCATGATAAATCATCCTGGTGAATAATTCTCTCAAGTCAATTGTTCAAATTTTGAAAGAGACATTGCAAGATCATGCACTAGATCATGTTGGGAAAAATTCCCTTATTATCCCATAGATTACATTTAATAAAAATAGTAAAACAACCATAGAGAAATACAAGACAAGGATTTACATGGAAAACTCCAAAATCGGAGAAAAACCACGGCCGTTGTCAAAAGACAACTGAGAAAAATATTCACTATGCAGAAAATTATTACAACCACATAATATAAAATACAATATTTTTCTCACACCCAAAACCCAAGAAAAATACCCAGAGAGTACCTAGAGAATTTTTCCCAAACCTTTTAACCTTCATAATTTTGTCACTCCCTAAATATTTTTCCCTCCCCAAAATTTCACCAAAGTAAAATTGCTTTGGCCCACTACACTAACATACGGCTCTACATTTCCGTGAGCTTGTATGTTATATTTGGTTTTGGTTTGTTGGATGTGTTTTACAAATGAGAGGAGGGCAGCCTATTTATAGGCAAAGGTTGCCGCAATTGTTGACTTTTCTTTTCTTTTTTTTTAAATCATTACTTGTGGGCCCTACAAGATAAGAGGGACCCACAACAATCTCCACCATGATTTAAAAAAAATACCCATTATAAACAAAGGCTACCACTGTGTTTCTCCCGAATCGAGGAATCTATTGCCTTGATGTGCTTTGACTATCTTGCCCTTATTAAATTTTGATCCAACGGCCCATAAGTTTTCCTACCTAAGGGTAGTCTTGTAATAGAGTTTGTCCCTGTGTGCTATATATGAATTTCTTTGTTTCATTTTTTTTCCATTTATCTTCTCTCTTTATATTTTATTCTTTTCTTGAGCTTTACTTTCTTCTTGCATCTTTGCCCTAGTGTATGGCCTGTCCCGCGAGAGATATCAGAGTTGCCTGCCAATTTGTGTTTGGTGCTTTTTCTCCATTTTTTACTTAGATCAGGTTAGTTTGAAAGATATTGCTAACCCTGACAAAGATGTAGAGACCATAGAGGCCACCCCTTCTAATATTACGAAGCATGCCTTGAGCTTTGACAATATTCGAGCCTTTTACAACCTCTGAATAGGGTATAAGTTCATTCACCCTACTTTAGAGCTTAGGGCGAACAAAGATCTAGGTCCAACCCAATTGGTAGTGTATACCGCTCAATTAGAGGAGGGTTTGCAGTTCCCCCTAAAAGATCTTCTACTTAGCGTAATGCATGTTTTTGGAATCCCGCTAACTCAATTACACCCAAATACTATTCAAACCTTGTTACCTTTTAAGCAGTTATTCATCGATAGGGGTCTCGAGGGCCACATTGAGAACTTTACTCAATTTAACAGCGTTGTCCGACTGGGGCAGGACCCCTTTTTCTCTTTTAGTTCCCATGGGAAGTGTCACGTCTTTAAAGGTGTTCCTCGTAAGGTGTATGACATCCACACCTCCTTTCTAATAGTGGAGCACGAGCGCGACTTGGCTGGGTTGCCTAGGGTGTGGCTTGCTAAGTCAATAAACTAAAAATTCCCAATAGGCGAACCCCTTAAGAGGACTATCGCAGACTTAGTTAGTGCCTTAAATTGAGAACAAACCCCAATTGAACCGTTGGTGTGAAAGCTTCTAGCTTCGCGTAGTGACCCCCTCCCTTTGACGATTATGCGAGACGAAGGAAAAGGCTTTTCTATAAATAAAATGGACTTTGTATTAGGATCTGGTAAAGTGTTCTAATTTTTTTTGTATACTTGTTGATTTCATTATTTTTCAATTTACATATAGATGGATCTCGCTAGCACTTTTACTGACATTAATTTGCGGACAGCCTCTAAGAAGTCCCGTAAGAGCAAGTCTAGCTCTTCGCATAGTGTTAAGAGGAGGCGGGATGGGACCGCCACTAACGACGCTTCCCTTGGGCTTCACGAGACTAGCAATCCTGCTACTTAAATGAATCATTCTCCAGCTCCGCATCTACCTGGGTTTGGCATATCGGTGTCGGGTGGGCACCTAGAGGCGTTGCCAGCTACTCTTCTCACTTTAGAACAGCACGATGCCTCTATTGAGCCACAAGAACCTACTATATTTTCCCATCCCGTCAAAGTCGATGAGCATGGTGAGCCTATTAACTCCTTCGATTGGCTAAAAAAGAATCGCTATCATGCCTCTATTGAGGATGATGTTACGGTGACCAAGATGAAGCGAGTTCTAAATCTCCCTTGAGATGTGAAGGAGATATCTTCCAGCCATCCTCATGATGCTGTGAATCGAGCTGTCTGCCACCTTGCCAAGGTAAAACCTTAAATCTAGATGTATTAGTTTCAAATATATATTATAATGACTAACTTGTGTTGCTTGTGAATCTAGTTTTGCTTGTCGGTGGCTCAATATACACTTGGAGTTGAGCACTTCTGAGCTTGCGCTGCCCATGAGAATGACAACAAGACGGTGGAGCTAGAGAAAGCAAAGTAGAATCTAAGTTTATCTGTCTCTGCCTACAAGCTGCTTGATGACTAAAATAAGAATTTTCTATTAGAAGCCCATGAGATGAAGCAGTAAAAGCGCTACTAGAGTCGGAGAAGAAGGAGCTAGAGAAGAAAATTGAATCGTAGCAAGCCATCATTGATGGGAATGATGCAAAGGCTCACAAGTTTCAGCGGTTGTACAAGGAATGGGGGACACAGTTCTGCAGCACTTATGTCTAATATGGCCTGAAGTGGACCCTTGAGGTGAATAAGGACTTTGATACATGGCTTTTTCTGGACTTGGATGCGAAGGCCATCTCAAGTAGTTATTTTGACAATGCTGCTGCCCAAAAAGACTGGGAGGATGACGTAGATGGTGGCTATCTTCCTCTCCCTGAAGAAGAAGATGAAGGGGAAGAAGAGGAATTAGAGAACACCGAACCAGTGTCGATGGTGATGGTGAAAAGGGGATAAATAAGGCCTAGGATGACTCGGACGCCATTAGTCCGCACTCTAAATCGCATGAGCAGACATAGGATGTCCTTGTTCCTTAGATCTTTTTGTATTTTGCTCCTTTTTCCTTATTGTAAAAATTTAGATTATGGCGTTAATATAAATTTTTTTGCTTTTTATTTATTATTTTTGTTCTAAGTGAGTCCCCTCTCGGATTTTACTTTTTTAATTCATGTTTATTGTATGCGAATCCTTTGTCATGCTTTATGGCCCCGTTGTGCTTTGTCTTATGCGAGGCCCATCTCGGCCCGCATTACTTTTCATCCAATGTTGCTCTATTAGTCGTAGTTTCCTGCGAGACCACTCCTGTATTGCGACATCTACTGTTTGCTACCTAGTTTATCTTTTCTAGTATTTGGAATATTTACATTTCCTATTGTTTTGCTAGATTTGTCTCTTGGACCTTTGCCATGCTTATTTCGTGCGATGTCAACCCCGTTCAGCATCATTATCATCGTATATGCCCTTGCCATGATTTTATTTGTACAAGAAGCGTGTTGATGTTTTAGTTTTTTACGAGGCGGCTCTTTGCATGTATCTCTACTTTTCTTGTATGCGTGACTTTTTAGCTTATGCGAGACCATGCTTATCTCGCATAGCTTTTTATCTATGTTGTTTTTAGCTTATGCGAGACCCTCGTGTTGTGTGATTTCTCATTGCTTTGACATGACATAGAGCGGGTTTTGTTTCGGGTTGTCACCTGTCTTCTCATGTGGCCTTCTTGTCAAGTGTCTGGTTTTTCTCCTTAGACATGTATTTGGGTCTTATTTTTTCATGAGATTTATGTTTCCACCTTTTCGACATGGGGCCTAGCCTATGTGAGGCGGTTATCCCGTTTAGATGCTAAACAAGGTCTCATCGTTATGCGAGACGTGGTTTGTTTTGTTGCCATCCAGGACGTTGGTCTCGCCATTATACAGGGAATAAGTCTCACCTTCAGGCGGGACGCAGAGACCATATTTCATTTAACATGTGAGACCGGTGTCCAGTCTTTATGTGAGATCATATCTCATCCTTTTCGTGCGAGACGGTATGTCGTATGTGAGACCGATGTCTCTTTTACATGTGAGATCGTATCTCTTCGTATGTGTGAGACCGGTGTTTTATTTTTATGTGAGACTGTATCTCATCTTATGTGTGAGACTGGTGTCTCATTTTTATGTGAGACCGTATCTCATCTTATGTGAGACTGATGTCTTATTTTTGTGTGAGACTGTATCTCATCTAATGTGCGAGACTGGTGTCTCATTTTTATGTTAGACCGTATCTCGTCTTATGTGAGGCCGATGTCTTATTTTTATGCGAGACCGTATATTGGCCTTGGTGGCATCAATCCATCTTATTTTGAGCTTAACAACCTTATTTTATGTTTAAAAAAGTTTCTCAAGCGTGTAGATTGAAGATCATTGAACAAAAGTCAAAATCGGAAATGACCTGTAATTTGCGCCCGCAAAAGGAAAATCGACCCCGTGATTTGAGAAGCCAGAAAACATGGAATTCTCTAGAGTTTAATATCACGCCCGCGATAAGGCAATTGTCCCCACGATTGCAGAAAGCAGAAAATACAAATTCTCTGATCCTTCAAATCGCGCCCGCGATAGTGAAATCGCCCCCGTGATTTCATGAGCTAGACGACACATATCAAAGGCATTTTTTGATGACTGAGATCACGCCAGTGACAGAAGAAATCGCCCCCGCGATTTCTTAGTCAACATGACCGTTGGAAGATGTTTCAAACATCGCGCCCGCAACATGGTTTCGCGCCCGCGATTCATGGTAATCATTGACTTTTTATTCAAATTTTTTCAATCCATTGGAGACACACTCAGAGTTGTTTCTAACAGCTAGTTTTGGGGTTTAAGGCTATAAATACCCCTCTTAATTGTGTTTAAAAAAACAGAACACACAATCTTAGATAGTCAAAACTCTTGCAATTATTTTTCTAAATTTCTTTGTAAATAAATTCATTTGTGAATTTATTGTGTGTGGGTAGATAGAGCTCTAGAGCATTTGTTGCTTGGGTTGAGTGATCTTTCTACCTTGTAAAAGTGTCAATCTTTATGAGGATTGGGAACACTTGGGTAGGTTTGGTGTTAGCCTTATAAACATTAGGTTTGGGGTGAGCCTTGGTAAACTCTAGGTTTGGAGAGAGCCTTTAAAATTCTCTTTGTAAAGGTTGAAGATAGCCTGTTAAATCTTCATTGTAAAGGTTGTGAGATAGCTTGTGAAATCTTACATTGTAAAGGTTGAAGATAGCCTATGAAATCTTCATTGTAAAGGTTGGAGATAGCCTCTTAAATCTCCTTGTAATCCATTTGTGGTAGTGGAACCCCAAATTGTGTATTTAGGAGAAGTGGATGTAGGTCAAGAGTTAGACCGAACCACTATAAATTTCTATCTATTCTCCAAAGCAATTTTTATTTTGTAATTCCACACCAATTCACCCCCCCTCTTGGGCATTTCTATTGGTATCAGAGCCTAACAACCCATTTGTACCTTAAGTGGGAAGATCATTGAAGATGTCGGGTGATGGCTTTGGAAGCTTGAGACCTTACTTCGATGGAAGTGACTATCCATATTGAAAATTGAGTATGCAATGTTATTTGGATAGTGGCCAAATCAATGTTTGGGATCAAGTCCTAAATGAATGGACTCCACCAACCACAACCGTAGGCGAGGTGATAACAACGCTTGACAGAAAGGATTGGGTGGATGCACATCGAAAAAGCAATGGTGAGAACCATAAAGCTATGTCTCTTTTACTTGGTTCTTTATCTAGAGAAGAATGTGCTAGGGTACTTCATTGTACTACTGTCCATGCCATATGAACAACATTGGCAAACTATCATGAAGGCACAACCGATGTAAAAAATAAGAGGATTGAGCTTCTTGTTTATCAATATGAAACCTTCAAAAGGTTACCCGATGAAAATGTCACCTTCCTCACCAACCATCTTCTAGCTTTGGTGGAAGGGCTAAGGAAACTTGGCAAAATCTATAGTTCGGGTGAAGTCAATAAGAAAATTCTTAGGTCCTTACCTAGGAAGAAGTTTGAGGCTAAAATTGCTTCACTTGAAGATTCCAAGGCTCTCTCCACCATGAGAACCGATGAGCTCATAGGTAATCTCTTAATCTATGAGATGAACTATGATGAAGATGAAAAGCTAGAAGTAAGTGAGAGGAAAGAAGAAAAGAAGAAAAACATCACCTTTAAAGCCTGTCAAGATGATGAAGGCAAAAATAAAGAAGGAAAGAGTGGCCTTAATGAAGAACAAATTGTATTGCTCTCTAAGAGAGTGATAAGGATGATTCAAGAAAGAAAAGGGTCATCTAGCAAAAGCAAGGATAGGAGAAAAAAGAAAGAAAGCTCCAAGAAGAATAGCTCCTGAATAAAATGCTTTAAATGTGGCAAGAAGGGGCACATCAAACTAGATTGTCCTACACTCCAAGGAAGGCACAAGAATAGCTTTAGTGCCGGATGGGATGAAGATGAACAAATCCCTTTTTCCTCACAAGAAGAAAGTGAAAGTGAAGAGAAGAGTGTGGATGAAGTTGCCAACCTTGCATTCATGGCCTTAGAGGACTCTTCTAGTGAGTTAAAACAAATCTTGCTTATCTATTTTTCCTTCTTATACTTCCAATTGTAGTAGTGATGATGATGATCCCATTGAACTCATCAAAGATCTTAACACCCAATGTACTCGCCTTCAATGTGAAAATATTGAGGCTAAAAAACTTTGTGAGGCAAGTAATAGGGAAGTTAATGATTTAAGAGCACAAGTAGAGGTACTTAAACTTCCCTTAAGAGAGATTAAAGGTCAACTACTTGCATCTCAATTCAAACTCTCTTCAATGGAGAATCTTGCAAAAGAGCATGACACATTGAAATGTGAGGTAGAAGAATTTAGAGAATCCATAGTAAAATTTCATAAGGGCAAGGAGAATCTAGATACCATATTGGTGTCACAAAGACCTCCCCTTGTTAGACATGGCTTGGGATTCAATAAATGCTCAACATCTTGTAGGACTTTAAATACCACATTTGTAAAATCATCATCACCACCATAAATTTCTAGTGTTGATATTGCTAAGACCAAGGGTCGGAAGCCTAAGTCTAAGCAAGGAGATAAGCCATCAAATGGCTCATTGGCCAAGAGGAATAACTCCTCACAAAGTAAACCTAAGGGCAAACCAATCTCTAAAGGTCAAACTCCTAAGAAACATCACACAAAGCAAAAAGCCTTGAGCAAAAGGACCTCCTCTCCTAATGTTCAATGTCATTATTGCATGAGACATGGACATATTAATATGTTTTGCCATGTTAGGAGGGAGCAACTTAGCTTAGGTACTTTTATTAATGCTAACCCTCAAGGACCCAAACTTGTTTGGGTACCTAAAATAAAGAATTAACTTTCTTTTGTAGGTATGCTTGAAAACCTCAATGGGAGTAAGTGAATGGTATCTTGATAGTGGATGCTCCAAGCACATGACCGGTGAGAAAAGTCTCTTCTCTAAATTAGAGATGAAAAATGGAGGATCGGTAGTATTTGGTGATAATGCCAAAGGTAAGTTAATTTGCATTGGCACAATTGGTAAGGAATCCTCTACTTGTATTGAAAATGTGCTTCTTGTTGATGTTTTAAAGCATAACCTCCTTGGAATAAGTCAATTGTGTGACAAAGGCTTCAAAGTTACTTTTGACTGGAATACTTGCTTAGTCACCAAATCTTTGGATGATGAAGTAGTATTCAAAGGCAAAAGAACCAACAATGTCTATACAATTGACCTATACAACCTAACTGACCAAAATGTGAAGTGTCTTGTGTCTATTAGCAATGATGCTTGGCTTTGGCATAGAAGGCTTGGGCATACTAGCATGGATTTAATTGGTAGCCTAAGCAAGGGGGAGCTTGTAAGAGACTTACCAAAAATCAAATTCTCCAAAGATAAAACATGTGGAGCTTTTAAAAGGGAAAACAAGTTAAATCGTCCTTCAAGCCAAAGCATCAAGTAAGTATTTCTAGACCACTTGAATTACTTCATATCGATTTGGTTAGACCTTCATAAGTAGCTAGCTTGGGTGAAAAACACTACACCTAGGTCATTGTTGATGACTATAGATTTTGTTGGGTTGCATTCCTTACTCATAAAAATGATGCTTTTGAAACTTTTAAATGTTTTGCAAAACGTGTTCAGAATGAAAAAGGATATTTTATAGCTTCCTTGAGGAGTGATCATGGAAAAGAATTTGAAAATGAAGCATTTGAAAATTTTTGTTCTAAAAAAGTATTTTTGACATAATTTTTCATGTCCAAGAACTTCTCAACAAAATGGTTTTGTAAAAAGGAAGAATCGTACATTGATTGAGATGGCTTGAACAATGCTTAATGAATATAGTTTGCCAACTTATTTTTGGGCGAAAGCCATCAATACATCATGTTACATTTTAAATTGTGTTTCTAAAAGACCTATTTTGAACACAACACCTTATTAGTTATGGCATGGTAAAACACCCAACAATTCATACTTTAGAGTATTTAATTGTAAGTGTTACATTCTTAACACCAAGGATTATCTTGGGAAATTTGCATCCAAAACAGATGAAAGAGTATTTCTAGGCTATTCCAACTCAAGCAAAGCTTATAGAGTCTTTAATAAAAGAACTCTAGTTGTTGAAGAGTCCATGCATGTTACCTTTGATAAATCTAGTAAACTTGATCTTGTGAAAGGTAGTGTTTCTTATGATGAAGTATTAGGTGACCTTGAAAAGCTCAACATTCAAGGAGATGAACCTCAAAGTAAAAAGGAGCTTAATAAGGATAATGGACCACAAGAACAACATGCATTAGAAGAAACAAGAGATGATCAAGCACATGTGGATCACCAACAAGTGCATAGAGACCTTCTAAGAAAATGGAGATTCTCTAAGGATCATCCCAAGGACAATATCATTGGTGAGACCTCTAAGGGTGTAAGTACTCGAAACCAACTTAAACTCTTAGATTCTAATCCTGCATTCCTATCTCAAATTGAGCCTAAAAATGTTGATAAGGCACTCCATGAGGAGAGTTAGGTACTTGCTATGCTATAGGAACTCAATCAATTTAAGAGGAATAAGGTTTGAAACTTAGTACCTAGACCTAAGGATCATCCAATTATTGGTACTAAAAGGGTATTTATGAACAAATTGGATGAGCAAGATCAAGTCACTAGGAACAAAGCTCGATTGTTTGCCAAAGGGTATAACCAAGAGGAAGGCATTGACTATGATGAGACTTTTGCACCCGTTGCAAGATTGGAAGCCATTAGAATTCTTTTAGCATTTGCATCATTCATGGATTTCAAATTTTTTCAAATGGATGTTAAAAGTGCTTTTCTAAATGGTTTCATTGAAGGGGAAGTGTATATTGAACAACCTCCCGATTTTGGATGTTTTGATTTTCCAAATCATGTTTTCAAACTAACTAGGGCCTTATATGGTTTGAAACAAGCTCCTAGAGCTTGGTATGAAAGGCTTAGTTCATTTCTTTGCAAAAATAGTTTTGAAAAGGGGAAGGTTGACACTACTCTCTTCATAAAAAGACATAAACATGATATGCTCATTGTCCAAATTTATGTTGATGATATTA
>CANYLF010627708.1:0-11378 GCA_948193215.1 Bocquillonia castaneifolia
GGCTTAGATGCAGATTTTCTTCATCCTTTTCTCGGTCTTCTTGGCTTGACTCTTCCTTTTGGTGGCAACACTTGTATAGTTTTAACATCTTCTGGAATCTGCTATGTGTCTTCATCAGCAATAGGATGAACTATATGTTGATATGTGTTAAGTATTGCTTCCTTTGTGTAGTACTTTGAGCAATAGTCATAAGGTTCTTGATGTCTATTGATGAATACGGCAGAGGCATGTTTACAAGGCAAAATGTCCATCTGGAATGTGTTGCATGTGCAAGTCCTTTGATTGATGTCAACAATATATATGTTTTACCACCATCATATACACTGAATATGCTGTCACTTGTTGGATCAACCTGTCAAGATGCATAAAGACACTATTATGACACCGTTATGACACAATTATGAAACAGGTTTTTAAAGGTGTCATAATTATGTCATGATCTTTTTTCAATGCTAGATGATTGAAATTGTCATAAAATCAATGCAGATATAAAAACTTTTAGTAGCAGAAATAAAAAAAATTAAAAAAAGACATAAAGTAGCTTATTTATTTCTTTTGAAAACAATATGTTTGAATATTTGACTAATATTTACCTTTTTTTATGAGTTTGGTACTGTTTTTAGCAGCTGCAATGAGGAAAAATGGAGGATTTTGATTAATTTTCTTCATTGTCTTGATAGTTTTTAAGAGAGAATTTGAGTTTTTGTTGTTTTCATTTTTGAGAATGGATTGTTTTTTAAGAAACAGAAGATTTTTGAGCAGCGTTTCCTTTTTTTTTATAGAGAAATCACGCGTTTCTTGTTTTTTTATCTCTTACCTTTTTAATTTTTAGGTAGTGCTGATGCTTTTAGGTACCGTTGCAAAGTGTAAATTGATTGGTTATTTTGACAAATTAAAATAACTTGTTTGTGGATTGATGCAAATTTTCGAATCTTATTTGTACCTTGCTATGACATAATAGAGGCTTGTGCGGATCCATGGGCCATTCTTGACGATGATGTACTCTTTTGTGGGCTAGCTACTCTGTGTTCCTCATTGACCCTCTTGGTTAGCTTACTTGCTAGTAAGGTTTGCAGTATTTTAGTAAAATATACAAATCAAGTTGAATAAAATGGAAATGACAAATTCAATTTGGTTTTAATTTTTAATTTAGTTCAATTAGATGTTAAATTTTATAAAATGTTTATATTTCAACTTGATTTTTTAAGTTTAAATTTTGAAAAAAAAAAAGAATTGAATTGGCATTTTAAATTTTTCAATAATAATTTTTTTTGAGCGCTATAATATCATTTTCTAAAAGATATTTATAAACTATTTTAAGGATAATAATAATATTTCTTATAAACTGTGTCAAATAAGATAAATCTGAAATATGTAGCTACAAGGGAAAAATTAATGAATAAAGTAAAATAATTGGAGAAAAAAAATGATAATTCAAATTGAACCAAAAATTGGTCCAGGTGACTTGAGTTGAGTTCATTGAATTTTAGTTGTGAAGAAAAGTTAGGAAAGATGTAAAATGAGATAAAATACCAAGTGTTGCTTGGAAATTGCAATATAGCTTACATGAATTTGTGCTGTTTAACTAAACTGTAAGCCTAATGTGGAATCAGAAATTGTGCCCGAGTCCATTCTAATGATGCTGCAATATTCATTACAAAGCCCATATTGTAAAGGGTCCTGATTTTGTCTATTATAATTGAAGAATAATTATTATCAACACTAGCTCAATGTTTTTTTTTAGAAAAAAAAAGAGAAAAAAAACAAGCAATTTGATAGACGAATTACTAATAGTAACAAACTATGAAATGAATGCTAACTAATGAACTGGAAAATGAAGATAGTTAAGTTTGAGAAGAATATCAACACTAGATCAGTTGGTACAACAAAAAAGCAACCGGCAAGAACAAAATGGCTGAAGCGAGAAAGAATTTCCTTGTATCAACATTGTACTTCATTTGGCATTTAGGAATAGGAAAATTTTCAAGAATAAGATAGTTGAGTTTGATGATATTTTGTATAGAATTAAGAGGAGTATTGTATACAAGTATTTATTGTATAGATTTGTTTGTTTGATTCACTCACCAGTTGTAAGTTATATTTTCAGGGTTTTTTTATTTTTTTTTACCATCTTTTACCAGTTTAAGGAGCTGGGAAATGAGGCGGCAAATGTGAGATTAGTTGGCAATTGCATTTTGCAAGGTAGAAATCACAAAACACATATATTTCTACTTGGCTATCAAATTATGATTTCATTGCTAATTTTTTAACAGTGAAAGTGAATCAAGTAAGAAAATCACATATTTCTTCATTTATCAAGTCATCGACGATGAGCACTCTTTTTGGATGAAGGATTTTTAAGGATTTTGAAGGGTTTATAAGGTTTCGAATCCTCCAGTTTTATTTGTCAAAATCAAAAATAAATGAGATGAGGGTTTTGAACGATTTTAAAAACCTTATAAATCCTTCAATTATCAACCTGTCAAATTAGATGGTTATGGGGGGTTAGTATTTTATAAAACTATTTATTATTATTATAATCACTATAATACCTTTTAAAACCTTTTATTTATTTTATGTTTCCCAAACAGTCTAGGCTAATAACACTTACTTTACCTTAAAAACCTATACTTTAATTTACTTTATAAAACCTTACTTTACCTTCATTTTTTCCAGAGGTACTCCTAATTAGTGATTATTATTTAATTTAAAGATCAATCCCCATACCAAATGATAGTAATTAAAATATGCATAACCATATTCACTTATTTTTTTTCTCCCGTACCATATGACTTTTTAAAAAAAAAATTAATTATAATACTCATACAAAACTTTTCTCTTTCATCTCTAAAAAATAAAATAAAACTAAAATCTCATCACTCTTTACTTTCTGCTTCATCATCAGTGTTCCTTAATCGTAGTCGACACTTCTTTAACATATTGGGCCTTGGCTTCATGGGCTTCAAAAACTGGGCCTGCAACCTAACCATCTCTCTCAAAACCCTAATCAATTTCTCCTCAATCACCGGCCCATTTACTTCCACGGCCCCTAACCACCGTGCAACCGCCTCCAACGTACTCACACAACCACCGCACGGCTCCTTTCTAAGCACCAACTCCGAATCGTAAATGCTCCCTCCGTTCAAACTCTCATCAAATCCATCTAAACAAATCCTCGTTGCAAATTGACCTAAATACCCTTCGCTAGCGCTCACCATTTCTTTTGCATGCTTCCACGTGGCGTCAAACGCGATCAAAACCACAGGGGTATTTTCGGGTATAGTTCTTTTGACGTCGGATAGGGTTACGGCGGGTGAAGTAGGCGTTGGAGGAAAGAGGTAGAAAGTGGAGGCGGTGACCGGAGGAGGGAGAATTTTAGGAGTGAGGCGGCGGGCTATTATAGAGGTGGAGTTGAGGAGTGATTTGGTGAGGAGAGGTGTAGTGGAAAGCTTGTGTTGAGACTCGTGTGGATGTTGGATTATTATGATTTGTGTTGAGGTTTGAATTGGTGGGACTGGGATGGCGTGGCAGAGACAAACGGGAATCGGACGGTTACAGCTGTTGCAGATTGAACGGCGGGGATGTGGTGGAGGAGATTTATCATCTGCTGGTTTTGATTCCATTGGTAACTGAAAGTGGAAGAATAATGGAGAAGCAAAATGAGATGCAACGCGACGTCGTTTGATGGGAATGTTTTTAAAATGGAAGGAACGACGTCGTTTTGGTGACCCTTGAAAGGGTTATATAAATAGGAGTGATAATGGCGGCTTTGAGAGGAAGATGGAGAAAACAAGCGGAGCGCAAGTTTCTGATTTCCAATATACTCCCCATTACTGGTAATTTTTTTTTATTACATATGTAAATATTAGCTGAATGTCAGGGCAATTATGTAAATTTATACTTGTGTCTTGCAGTGAGGAGAATGTATATTTATTGTGTAAGAAATTGTGTGAGAAAGGAATAGCAGCGGATGGAGAGGGATCCGATCTTTTTGTGGCTTTCATTTCCAATGATAATAAACAGGCATGTTTACTGATTTTTATTTAATTAATTAATTAATCAATTAATTTGAACATTAAATAAAAATTGGTCTATTTTTTCATCATCATTATTATAATTATATAGGTTCCATTGTGGCATCAAAAGGCTAGTAATAGAGCAGATGGCATTGTCCTCTGGGATTATCATGTCATTTGCATTCAGGTGATAGATCATATCTATAATCTACTACTTAATTACTAACGTCGATTTTAGCTAATTAATTTGTGTTATTGGAGGTGCAGAGAAAAGGAGATGGTGAGTCTTCTCTTTTAGTATGGGATTTAGATTCAAGTCTTCCCTTTCCTTCTCCTTTGGCTTCCTACATGTCTGAAACCATCCGTCCTCATTTTCAGCTCTTTTCTGAATACCGGAGGTGATTTCATCACTTGTGTGTAAATTTCATATTCTTTGATCATCGTGTTTTGTGTAATTTTTGGCCGTGTTCTTTTTTTCAACCTGGCTTCTGTGGCATTAGGTTCTTCCGGATTGTGCATGCTCCGATATTTCTCCGTCACTTTGCCTCTGATAGAAGACACATGAAAGACTCTGCTGGGAACTGGATAGCAGACCCTCCTGCTTATGAACCTATAGTAGCTCAAGGTAAGTTCCCTGAAAACTAGCAAACCCTTGTCTGTTGATTCTAAATGTAAATTCTTCAGTTTCAACGATTGTGAGATGTGGGGGAATGTTGCCTAATGCACTTTAAATATAGAATTCTCTTTTTATATAGATATAACATAAAATAGAACTACATTCTACTACTACTGACTACTGACTAGCAAGTGAAACATTAGTAGTTAATTATTGACCACAAATGAAATTTATAGCATTTCATATACTTTTCTGGGGATATTCATTGTTTTTATGTTTTTCTTCTCATTTTGTAGTTCTTGTATATTACATAGATCGACTATCAGTTTAGCTAAATTGAGTTGATGTCAGTGCCATCAATCTGGACCATCAATGTGAACATGTTTTATGTTCTCTTCTCACTTTGTGAGATTTAAATGTTTAATGAAGCAACTCCTACTACAATATTTGTAATTGTAACTAATAAACCAGAACCTGGCAGAATTGCAAATTTAAAATGTTAGGAAAATCGTCCTTGCATGCAAAAAGAAAGGGGACAGGATAATGTGCTTGTCTCGGTGCATATATGCATTTACTTTCTTATAACATACTTAGCAGCTAGTATCTATTGAAAATTTGAAATACTGAGATGGAACAAACCCGGCTTGATCCAAGAGGTTTGTCTTTGTGGGTTTTGTTTAAATTAAATTCATTAAAAAACTGGTTGTTTTATTTATATGTCAGTGTATTGTGGTTACACTGACGATGAAAAATGGTCTCCAAGCTCATGGAATTGGGTTATATGTTGAAGCTTCTTCTTATTTTTGTTTAATTTTCCTGCAGACGGGACTGTGCACAACATGAACGAGTATATGGATATCCATGCATCTAATTTGTTGACAAATGAAGCAGTTGATTCGATCAATTTGGTTTTCACCGAAAAACATGGTGTGGTGATAAATGAAAATCAGCTGGAGGAATTCTCTTCTAAAATCTCATGATCGGCAGTGATTTTCCAATAAGATGGGACCAGAATGTGTTTGGATTTACCACAAATACAAGACCTGAATGGTTCTTCTTCCAGTTTTGTGAGAAAATGAGCTGTCGTATAATGTGTTGTGTAGAGTGGATATTTCTGCTGTATGCTTTCTAGTTTATACAGTTGTTGTTTCATATTGAATCTGTGACTAAATATAAAATTATATTTTGAATTTGGTTTGGATGGCTTCGCGTCCAGATTTTCAGTGACATGATCATCATCTGAGAGCTTTGCAACTGAAATCTGTGGATTATAACTTTCCTAAAATCTTTTTTTCCTGGAAAGACCGTGCAACTGATAAAGATTTATAATTTTACCGATTTGAATGATGGTTGTTCTTAAAAATTCTGGGTGTCCCTTAACACACATTATTTGACTGTAAAGGTATCTTCACCTATTTTTTGAATTGGGGTCTGTATTGAAGCTTTGTTCATTTTGCTTTAATTTCCTTGCATATGTGTTTCCAGATGGGACTCGGTACAAAATGAATATATAGATACTCATCCATCCATCTAATTTGTTGACAAATGAAACAGTTGGTTTCACTGAAAAATATGGTGTGTTGATGGGTGAAAATCAGCTGGTGGAGATCTTTTCCAAAGTCTCTTGATCGGCAACAAATTTCCTGTAATATATTGAGCTTGAATCTCAAATACAGTATAGCTAAATGAAACTGATTTCAGTAGTTAAATGCATGGCTTGGAGTGGAAATTTCTGCTTAATTTTGTCTGGCAGAAATATGCAGCTGTCTGATATTGAACTTGCAAGGAAATATCAACTTATTTCATTTTGTGGCTTAAATTACTGCATTTCCAAATTCTTATCAGTATTGTTTGGTTTTGCTCAATGCCATGTATGTAATCAGAATACTTATCTGACAGTGTTTTACTTCTGAATTCTACAGACTATGAACAAAATAGTGCATGTTACTATCTTGACTCAAGGGTAATTAGGTAATCATCATCACTTATCAGCTACAACTTCTTTGTTACTCGTACTACTTTACGACTACTTACCGGCTACTTTAAGTGGTACCAGTTATGCTGCACCACTCATCCTTCTTCCACTGGAAGCATTACTTCCCTTCAAGTTCATCTGGACTGGACTGCTCATTATTCAATACTCAAAATAATTGAAGAGTAAATTTGTATAGAAAATTAGGGGAAACCACCACGTGGTTTTGGCATGTGACAAATTTATGTGGTTTTTTTAAGACAAAAAACAGTATGTGGTACCGACCGTTAACAATTTTAAGTATTTTTGTTCAAGACTGTTAAATATGATGATGTGACGATGATGTCATACTGACGTGACGATGATGTGTTATGGTGATTCATTTTTACTGACGTGACATGGGTCCCATCATGATATGCCACTGTCACATCATCATTAGTGGGACCCATATTGTGACATCAATAAGTACTTAAAATTGTCAATTGAAAAACCATATACTGTAATTTGTTAAAAAAACATACTTAAAATTGAAAAATAATTATTTAATTATTAAAAATCTAATTTCAAAATAAATATTGACATAATTTCTAAAAATATGCAATACAATTATTTTTGTTACAATAATTTAGAAAATGTATACTTAAATAATGAAATACGTCTAGTGTGGTAAGAGTAAGCTATTATTTTTCAATAATTTTATTTATTAGTCACTACAATTTTTAATAAATATTACTTGAAGGTTTTTTTTTTGATAGGTGGAGTACATACACACCCATCGGAGTATCCTGAACCCCGTTTTACGGTTGTTTAAAAAAGTTAATATATAATTAATTGATAAAAATATTTATTTTAAAATTTGAAAAATAATTTGAATGGCTAGTTATTATCGATATAATAATTTAAAATAGCAAAATTTTATCATATTGAATAATGTTGTTAAATAGTAAATATAATAATGTATTTTGATTAATACAAAACTAATAAATATTATGCTATTTAATTAAAATACATATTGACATAATTTTTAAAAAATGTTTAATAATGTAGTTTATCATTTGAAAGTTTATACTTGCATAATAAATAGATCGTAGAAAGTAAAAAGAGAATATATTATGTTTTAATCATTTTAGTAATTTTAATCTATCTACAATTTAATATATTAGGTGATGTGGGTAATAAATAAAAAATGCATAATATCTATAAAAAATTTAAAATATCTACAATTTATTTTACTTAAAATTTTTGAGTCATATTTATAAAAAAATGATAATAACTAATGAATAAAACTATTGAAAACTAATACTCTTTCTTATGTGTAATTTATTTTATTATTAAAGTATAAACTTTTAAATTATTATGAATAAACATAATTTTATTACATATTATTAAAATTATGTGAATCTTTTATTTTGAAAAGTGGTTTTAAATATTTAAATTATAATTTTTTAAATTTAAGTACGTGTCTTTCTTTTTTGACAAATGACAGTATGTGATTTTCTCAACTGACAATTTTAAGTACATATTTTAATGTGTCAATATGGGTCCCACTAATGATGATGTGACATGATCCCCAGTAAAAATGGGGTCACCATGACACGTTATCACCACGTCAGCATGACATCAGCGCCACGTTATCATGACATTAAGCGCCACATCTATGATTAACTGTCTTGGACGGAAATACTTAAAATTGTTAACGGTTGGCATTACATACTATTTTTTATCTAAAAAAATCATATACTTAAATTTTTTAATGACCAAATGGTTTTCCGTACTTTTTTCAAAAAATTATTATTAAACATCATTATTTAGTTTTGAAAACTCCAAATTAACCCTATCAGGATGTCATGATTCATTATGATGCATAATATTGTTCTCTGTTTTTTTTAGGTAAATGTGTTTTCAATTTTCATATAGGGAAGAGCTCAACAGTTTCGTATTCACTTTCATCAATAATATTGGAATCATTATGTTGATTGAAGATCCTACTAGCCCCCCACCTGCTTAAGTCGAACTCAGTGACAATACCTTCCCCAACCTAAACCTCAATACACTACATTGATTGACGGATGGAATTGTCAAATTTAGGAAAGCCAGAGTCACATAAGTGTTCTCTATTTTATTTTTATTTTTTTTTTTTGAGGGGATTCACATAAAGTGCTTCATTAGACTTGAGTTCAAGAAACACAAAGTTGTTATTTGGTTCGGGTCCACATTCATAATGCACATAATTTTCACTCAATTCAGGCTCATCAAAACACTGTTTCAACAGACTCGGGCACATCGAGATCATTAGAATAGAGTTCGTAGAGGCGCATTGTTTTCACTGAACTTGCGCACATCAAAGGCTCTTTCATAGGACTCAAGCGCATCAAAGACATTGGGCTCATTATCAGCTTCCTAGTTTCTCATTTCCACTCCTTTATGAGCCGATAAATGGCCTTCCACTTCCAGTATTGCTACTGCAGATGGTAACAATTTGTCTCAGTTGGTAACAGTTTGGATGCTCGCATTTCATATTCAACTTCCACAGGCTGATGACACAGAGGAAAACAGATGTAGAGATTATTATTACATCCTATATAAATCTAGTCCTGAATTTGTATACCTTGGTATTTCGATACGTGTAATAAATTATAGGCATCCAAAAAAAATTGAGGAAAAAAAAAAATCACTCTATGAGGTTCTTTTGCAAAAGTAACAACTTCAGGAAATACAAGCTATAGGAGCCAATACCAAAGAATAAGTGATGTCAATGAAAAAGTAACAGTCCAAATCTGGCACGTTTCTTTAAGTTTCAATCTTCACCATCTGAAAGCAGGCAATCTTGAATTTGCTCCCTGCAAGCAAAAACCATATTCAGAAACGAAGGAAACAGTTTCAGAAATCAGCAGAAAAAAAAAACAAATTTAGACAGAAACAGAACAGAAAAACAAAACAAATTTAGACAGAAACAGAACAATGTCTTGCACATGGCCACTAAACAAAACTGCAATTCCAAAATTGCATCAGAAAGCAGAAGCTGTGGCTGCATGAATGAGTGCCGATGAGGAATTGACCAATTATGCCCAACAGTTAAAGCAGTTAAGTTAAGATCCAAGTTATGCCAAATCAAATTTATGAATGAATAAATGGAGCAATGGCAATCTTAAATTTTCACCTTAGCATACTCAAATCGTCACTTCTACCATGTTTTGCTCGATTAACCATATGCTGGGGTAAAGACAAATAGAAATGCTCCGTTAATGAGGGCTCCTTAGGAAGTATCTGAAAATTGCAACTTGAACAACAGGAAGCACAAAAACTTGAACTTTGGCAACCGTTGGAACTGCTCAAACTCGATAATTCAGAACTGTTGAGTGGGCTATTGCAGATAGGACAGAATAACTCTGACGAAATAGATTCCACAGGTTTGATATTGTATCTCTTCTGGCGCCTTCGAGTAGCCAAAGGAACATTACAATCATTAATTTCAGGAATCCTATTGAAATGGAATGGAGTAAGCTTTCCAGCTGTTCGTACAATTGTGCACTCTCGAGAAGGATTTTCTTCCTGAGACAAGTTTTAACAGTAAGTTGAAAATTGACATTTTATGCACTTGCACTAAATAAAAAGGCACAAAAGAAACCCAGCAACAGCAACTAATCTCTAGTCATGCAACTGACCATAGACTTCTTTTTCTCATTGATAAAATGATAGTCTAATGGTGAAAGCAGCCTTAACAACAGAAATTGCTTTTTCTGCTCTTAAAAATTGTCCAAAGTATAATCTGCTTCAACATATCAAATAAAACTATTGCTCTTCAGGTAAAGTTTATACTTAAGACTACCAATCACCAGCATTTAGCCTCCCTAATAAAAGTAAGATTTAAAATTTTTTTTCTTTAAAGAACACATTATAAGAAGAGGGCTGTAAAAAGACAATTCAAATTGAAAGGAAGACTAAATTTTCATACCTGCAATAGAGTCACAAATGAAGATATCAAACCATTAATACCAACAGGAGGACTATTAAGTAACTCCATGGTCTTTAGACTGCCCTGCCAAGATGATAACAGAACTATCATTTAGCAAACTCAACTCAACTAAACCTTAATACCAAGTCAGTTAGCATCAGCTGTATTGATTGTTTTCTTCCAATCCTCACAATTTCGAGCTAAATTTTCATATCATTTAGCAATAGAATTTATTAATTCACATGTATCATAAATTTGTGAGGAATGTTAAAAAAAAGAGATTCTGTGTGATGATAACTGAAAGATAGCAAACACAAACCCATCAATACGGCACATTAAGTTCAGCTCCTGTGCAGTGCAGTCACGAAGAGGAAGCACTACTGGGACATCCCACCTGGAATCAACATGCTGTATATCTGCCGCTAAAGAATATCCTTGACCCTGAGAGAAGGAAAAACAATTAGGTGGGGCAAAGAAAACTGTTATATATCAAGCAGGAGGTGATATTAATGGTTATTTCTAAAATATATTGCACCAAATTGTCATTAAAAGAAATTATTGAAACTTAAGTTCAATGAGAAAATTAATAAACTACGCATAGTTTTATGATAAGCAGGCTTGCAAAAGCAGAATAAACTAATTCCTATCCTGGTTACAATGACAGAAAGCACAATGCCATATTTTACATTACATCAACTCTAAATGGAATAATTCTGAACATACAGCTAGAAGGTATGTCAGAACCGGCGGAATTGCCCCATCCTATCTTTCCTTGAAGTCAGTCCAGAGAGGGAGCCACTTCTACAGCAAATTCAGACT
>CANYLF010627936.1:0-12934 GCA_948193215.1 Bocquillonia castaneifolia
TTGCACTATTCACAACGATCGTTGCAACCCTATTTTTAGAGAAAAATTTATTTTCGAAGGGAATTTTTAATTGGATTTTAATTTATGATTAATTACTATCATTATGTATATTAATACGTATTATATGGTGTTAGATTCGGGTCGTTACATAAGCAATCAAACAATACTCAATTGACACTTGCAGTAAACATATAAGGCACAACTTATAGAAACTATGAAGCATACTCTCAAATCATTCATATCATGTTGAAACAATTCAAAACAACTTCAAAACTATGAGAAGATATATTATAGCATGGAAATCAGCCATATGCATCATGCCAATAACTTACAGTAACCATACATCAAATACAGTAAACATGCAACGTACTGACTTTTGTGGAAATTAACTAAATCCAGTTAAAATGCACAAAATCACTTTAGAAATCATTTAGATGCCATAAAAACATGCATTAAATCAATAAAATAGCATTTAAATGATCGACAATGAATTTCAATAGAAATTGAAATGAATGTGCAACCTACTGTGATTTTATGAAATCAACTGAAATCAATTTAATTGCTTTTGATTTTGATTGAAACATGTTAGAATCATTTAGAAACATCATAAAACACATTTTAAAAAAATTTTCAGAATCAAAATCATTAAAACAGAAGAAATCAGAAAAATCATGTTCAAAGTAGTAAAATAGCCAAAATCAAATAACAATCCTCGACAATCATTAACAATAACACAATCACGCTTTAAAACACTTTAATTGAATAAATCTAATACATAAACATGTTAAGAATCAACAAAACAAAAATCAAATGAAAAATGCAAAAGATGCAGTATGCACGTTCAAAACCATTTTCGCGGCAAAATGGAGCAGATGAATATCATGATTCATACAATGAATGCAAATCACATTATTTTCATAATAATTATAAAAAATCAACAATTAAAAGAATTTAGAGCACTTACAGTGATGATCAATGAAACTCCAAATTCAACTGGCAGCCAGGCTTTGAATAGAACTTCTACGAGAAGGCTTGATTTCCCTCAGTTGTGAGTTTTTTGGACTTTTCTATTGTTATTTAATCACATACTATTCTTTTCTTGTTGTTTATTTTCTCTCTATAAACTAAAAAGAAACTTACAGGAGCTCAATTAAATTTTGCAAACCCTCTAATTAACTTGAATTTCCTACTCCCCCTTGAATGAAATTGAGTGTGCCTTTTTATAGGCAGTGACTCTGTGTTTGTGCTTGATTCTTAAGCAGAAAGTGTTTTCAAATTCAAAAGGCAGTGTATTGAATCAATGTTCTATTAATTGATTTTAAAATTTGAAAGAACGATTAAAGCAAATCACATTTAGTTATATTTTGAATTTCAAATTGAAACCAATCTCCTGTAAGTTTAAGAGAAATGGACTTGGGCTCTCAAATAATTTTAAGCCCAAAAGAGCTTAGTTAAATACTTAAAAGGCCAGTCCATAACATTTGAATGAAATATGAAGCCCATTCCAACGTTTAAAACCATAATCCAGACCTAACATCAAACCAAGCTCATCAACATGGCAGCAGATGTTCTAAGCCCGTTTTGGAGACCTAAATGTCAGAATTAGAAAAATTGTATTAGAGACAAAAACATGAAGAATGGCCCAATTTATGGTTTTTAATTTTTCGGGCCATTTTGAGGCTCATATGAAAAGATATGATGAAAACAATGCACGATTTTCTTTCAAAATGATTTTTCTAGCTCAAAATAATGCACTTTCAAGTCTGAAATCCATTTTGAAACATCACATGATCAAAATGAAAGCCATAATCACTCTACTTATGCCTTGTGAGCATAAGTGATCATCATTGGGAACTCTGAGCTGCTTCCCCATTCCTGCATCCAAAAATTAGGTATCTATAGTAGACTTGTTAAAATGGCATTCCCGGCGGCTTTGGACCCTCGTCTTCTTCCTCAATGGGATCCAATCTCCATTTTTAAAACAAAAGCAAAAACTTGCAAAGTTGATAATGTAGGTTTAGCTTATTAAGAGAAGGTTTCACCTCTTTCTTCAAGAAACACATTTCCCTTAGTGCTAGAGGCCGGGTAAGTATTCTTAAACGTCGATTTCACCATTGCATGACTGGGTACTGCTGATTCACCTTTAATTTTTACAAAATGGGTGAAAAATACTGCAAAACACCACCTTGAGGACCCAATGCCAGTCCACCCTCCAACGCCAATCCAAGTGGCGTTTGACCCTAAAACGCCACTTCAGACGAGTTTTACGTCCTCCGGGGTTCTAAATGCATGTTTTGACTCTTTACATTGCAAAATTATGCTTATATGAATCCTATAAATATGTATATGCATGTCCTACCTTCCTAAGTTAGTTGGAAAATGATAAAAATGATAAAAAAAATGACAATTAGGCTAAAATTTGAAACCATACCTGTACTTACCTTTTGTAGAGAGATAGTGTCACATTTGATCAGAAGGGCAATTTCTATAAAGCCCGTGAGGTTTGGAGAGTGATGCCTCCTGAGGTGTGTAGCTTGGTTAATTAGGCTGGGTTTGGACATTCATTAGTGCTTTACCAGCTCGTTCTGAGGATCAGGCGAGCTGTCATTGTGACCGTCATTCCATGCAGGCATTGTTAGAGAGGTGGTTTAGTACCACTCATACTTTTGCAGTTGCCATGTGGAGAGTATACCCTTTCTGCTATGTCTTTTTCTGCTATCACAGGCTTGGCTTGTGCTGGGGAGCCGATCCCTTTTGATGTCGGGGTATACACTGTGAGTGGTGCTATTCAGGGTGAGTACATCCGATTGATGATTAGCATAATTCCTCAGCGAAAGACATCCAAGAGGTTACACATTGGTGAGATTGCTAACCACTTGCTGGGCTATGATGGAGGTGTAGGATGGCGCCCATATAGGATGGCACGTGCCTTTATCTTGTACTCGATTGGTAGCACTATCTTCTATGACACCAATAGCACATTTCCTATCCATTTTGTCCCCATTATTCAAGATGTTACTTGTGTGAGTACATTTGATTGGGGGTCTGCAGCCTTAGCTTATCTTTACTACTGGATGGACCATGTTTCGCTGGGCGGGAAGAAGCTTTGTAGCTTTTAGCATGCCATCCTTGTAAATTTACCAACCATCTTTTTTTTATTTTCCACCATTTCTTTTAGCTTCTAACTTTCTTTGTGTAGGTTTGGGCCATCGAGCTTGGATTGATTCGGTAGTTTACACCCGTTCATCTAGTCCGATCTTTACCACTTCTGGGTTGTTAGGCCATGAACCATCAGCCGACTCATGAGACCTCGGTTCACGAGCATCGTATCCTTCTTAATGCCCTGACTGCTGATGATGTAAACAAAAACAAACTTGTTAGTTTAAAACAACTTTGAAAGTTTTCAGAAACTTACCTATTTGCTTCATCTTGCAGATTGATGTTGATTGGCTGGGCAATGTAGAGAACTTCCCTAGATATGTGTATTCCAGTAGACAGAAGGATAGATTGAGGATTCTTCTTGAAGGTACAGGGATGCAAATGTGGTATCTCAGAGAGAGTTCACCGTTAGTACTCCAAACAAACGCGTAGAGTGCCTGTCCGTCCTCCGACAGACATGTTTTGAGGTGACACTTTGGTTGGTGAGGCATTAAAGCGAGCACTTTCTGGAGCTCCTTGTACCATTTTCTTGGTTCGTTCCAAGGCTTATGCTAAGTTCTTGCTGAAGAGATGTCTTCCCTGACTCCTATTATCTGAGTAGAGATTGGCTCAGGTATGCATTAATCTTTCAAATCCTTCCTCTTTGTGATACTTTTGTTCGAATGCTAATCCCGGATCATCCAGGTTCAAAATGGTGTTGTCTTTTTTGCCATTCTCGAGTATTCGGATGATGATGATGATATTGATGCTCCAGAGATTGAAGAGGTGCCTCATGTTGTCAGTGATGAGGTTGGGCCTAGCTTTCAACCTCTTCCCATGATAGAGGGCATTCCCGGGGTTAGGTCTACCCGACAGCGGTCTTAGTGCCCAGTTCATAGGCATCCACTAGAGGACCCTGTTGACTACATTCCAGATGAGATCACTTCTTTCCTAGGTCACACTGTGCTTTACCATTCTCCCATTGGTATTGTTTAGCATACTCTAACTCCAGCTTCACCTTACATCACCTTTTTTCCAGCATGCACTCATGATCAGGATGAGGACGTGGATGCCCTAGTTAACACGATTGCTACTAGAGATCATTCTCATCAAGAGGTAGACCAGGATGATGGATAGCCTTATATAGCACTTTTCTTTCTTGCTCGGACTATTTTAGGGATGTTTTATTACTTTTCTTATTTTTTCGGACATGTACCTGCACTTTATGATCTATGGACATATATTTATTATGCATGCATGTTTCATACTTTTCCTATAATCTATGCATGAAAAAGCATGTTTAGAATCCCCCCAAAGAGCTGAAAATCTGTGACTTCTGGGTTGCTAGTGTTGGAGTGGCGTTGTAACATATTCAACGCCAGTGTAGGAGTGCCATGAGTATGCATATAACACCACTTCACTTGCATATGCGATGGGTTACGACTTTAGACTCCGTTTTTGACCTTTTTTAGACTTCAAACTTCCCCAGACGCCATAGGTTGCATATAAAAGCATTAAGTCACCCTAGAAGCTTCAGAAAACATCAACCCGACTCTGACTTACTCCTCAAATCATCAAGATGTTCCAAAATTCACAAAAAAAACCCTAAAAAGTCATCTAGGGTGTTTAGAATCTGAATACTAGAATTCCTTGGACAGATTCCACCTTGCGGAGTTGAAATCTTTTTTGAACTTCAACTTCGACTTCGACTCCAAACTTCTTCATGCCGTAGTTGACAGTTGGAGTGTCAAACATCATGTTTTCTGCTTTAATGGTATTGAGCTTTGCCCCCTTATTTGAAGAGTTTTAGGTGATTTTGGGCAAGATTCATGAATCTAACGCTGCTATAATTTTACCCATCTCTAGATCTCATTCTTTAGAGGTTTTGGCTGTTTTCCTTAGCTTAACTCGTGACCAGATGTTATCTTATATGGAAGATGAGTCAATTTCAACCTAAAGATTGCTAGAATTTGGAGTTTCCAAGCCAAAGGGCAGTAAATCCTGGCTGATGATCATTAGCTTTTGCCTTTACTCCCACTTTCTGCTGATTTCTTCTGAAGGCAAGGGAAATTATCAGATCGCCCATGTGCTAGAGCAAGTGGATCAAGGTTATAATCCTTTTTCGCTCATATTGGCTGAAACCATCATTGGACTGGACTCTGTTAAGAACATTCAGCATCTTCGAGGCAGTCCACTTCTACTCCAAGTATGCATACCTCTTTGCTTTCTCATTATTCCCTCCATTTAGCTTGATTATTCCTAGTTATGTTGTTCACCAGATCTGGCTAAAGGAAAAGCTAGGCGTAATGATGCCCCCAGTAAATCCTATGACCTACAAGCCTCATCAATTCTAATCCAGGAGGCATGCTTTGACTCAAGCCGAACATACTGGACTCCAAGCAACTAGTGGTTGGACTTCTTTGCTTGCTTCTAGAAGTGAGGATCTCATCCACTAGCACTACGAGTGGTGTAAATTGACTTTTGTAACTATCAGTTCTGTAGACAATTGTGTGCTCAATGCTGGCTTCGGGACTGTGACCTTCTACATTCCAACTAGGGTTTGCAGACAATATGGGATAGTGTAGAGAGTTCTTGCTGCTATCCTTACTTTCACGCCGTATGCTGTTACTCCTTTTTTTCTTAGGGATACCTGTATAAGTTGGGCCGGCAAAACTATTGTAAGGAATCTGACTTTCACCCGTAAAGTCACTACTGGTGATGATTACAAGGCTTGGGTTGATCTGGTAATTGCCGTTCCTAAGATTAAATTATTTGATTCTGATGGTGATCTCATTGAAGTAGATTACCAAGATTGGCTTGATGTGCTGGCTGATATGTCTGATAATGATAGTAAGGGCGCTGAATTATGTAATGCAAGCAACACAAAACATGCAAAGAGAGCTAGAGAAGATGCAAGAAATGCATTGTAAGCTAGTTTTAACAACATCAAGTGAAGCAAGAAGAATAAGAAAAATTAGGTCTCATAGCTGTTTATTTTATTTATACAATGTTTTAGCTTTTTATTTATGTAGACATAGATTCAAATATCATAAGTAGGCTTGACAATTTTCTAATGCAAGGTTTATTTTATTAATATTAGCACAATAAGCGTACTTTAACAAATTGCATTCGATATAACTCATGTTATCTTACTTTCTTCTCTTATTGTTTATTTTGCCTTTATTTTTGCCTAGACTGCGTCTTTCCGAGGTTTTCACCCTAGTAGGCTTGCCCTAGTTTTTGCCTGGAATGCCCCTTTACAAGGTTTTCACTCTAACGGGCCCCCTCATTTTTGCATGAGCTATCCAAATGGATTTTCAACTCATCAGGCTTTTATTTTTGTACATTTTGCTAAAGGTAGTATTTCTTAAGATGATCTAGGTTGATGGATTATCTGAACTCATTCCCTTCTAGATCTGAAATCTTCATAGCTCCCTTAGGCAGGATCTTCATGATCAGATATGGGCCCTCCTAGTTTGGCTTGAACTTTCCTCTTACTATCCTCTATTGATCCACTTGAGTGTGATGTAGAGCTTTCCTTCATCTTTCCTATGAAGATAACAATTGTTTGTATCTTGATTCAGCCCATTGCACTTCAGGAATTTCTGCTTCTAAGGCCACTCTCAGTAATCAAATCTGAGTCTCAATTATCAGCACAGCTTCGCCTCTAAACACCAAATAATAGGAAGTTTCCCTTGTTGCACTTCTCATGGTTATGTTGTAGCCCATGAGTGCGTAGGGTAACGTGTCTGCCCAATCTTTATATGTTTTCACCATCTTAGCCAGAATCTTCTTAATTGTCTTGTTAGCTGCTTCAACTACACCATTAGCCTGAGGTCTATAAGGTGACGACCTGTGATGTTCAATCCATTTTTCTTCTAGTAGATCTATTATTTCCCCTTGGAACAAGACTCCATTATCTGAGACGATGTGATGTGGTTGCCCGAATCTGTTGATCAACTTCAATAATATATTTATGACCCTTATAGGCCATTGGTCTTATTTCTCCAATGATGTCGATCCCCCAAGCTGAGAAAGGCCAAGGAGACGTCAGATTGTGTAACTTAAAAGATGGCAGGTGAATCTAACTCCCATGCAACTGACATTCATGACATCTTCTAACCAGCTTCATGCAATCTCTGCCCATCCTGTCCTAGTAGCACCCTTATCGAACTATCTTTTTAGCCAAAGTGTGCCCATTCATATGAGGTCCATAAACCCCTGCATGGATTTCTTTTATGACTTCTTCTGCTTCATATTGATCAAGGCATTGAAGTAGTATCCCATTAGGAGCTCGTCTGTACAACATCCCCTCGTGGTAAGTGTAATTCCTCGAGGTGACTCTTAAAGCATGTCTCTTCTTTCCCAACGCTCCCTCTGGTATTCTCCTTTTTGTAGGAATCTCAGAATCTCATAAAACCACGGCTTCTCCTTTGTTCCATACATAGTCATCACCCGTTCTCCTTAGTAACAAGGAATTCTCGATCTACATATTACTAGTGGTTTCATTGCTATGTTCCCAGGGTTTTTCCACATTGATGCCAGAGTTGCAAGTGCATCAACAATCTGATTCTCTCCTCTTAGTAGATGTGCAAATGCACAGTTCAAAATACTTAGGCTGAGCATCTGAATGTATTCTGCATACGGTTTTAGCTTCTCATCTTTGACTTCCCAATTCTCAGAGGCTTGATTGATTATGAGCATCGAATCCCCATAGATGGTGAGATTCTTTGCTCCTTCTGAAATTGCTGCTTCTAAGCCAAACACACAAGCCTCATACTCTGCCATGTTGTTAGTGACTTTGAAATCGATCCTCTTGGCAAAAAGGATGCTTTCTTCTTCAACTGTGATCAGAATTGCCCCCACTCCGGCTCCTTTTTCGTTAACTGCTCCGTTAAAGTAAAGCTTCCACCCATTTACCTCCATCAGGTTTAAAGACTCATCAAGGAAATCATATTCCCATGTTTCTTTTGTCAAGTATTGTATGTCAAATTCAGTTAACAATACTAACCATTTGTTGAGCTTCCCTACTAGCATTGGAGCTTCGTATAGGTAGAGTAATGGATCAACTTTGGCTACAGCTTGAACCCGGTAGGATTGGTAGTAATGCCTCAATTTCTGTGTCATCCATATTACCGCCAAGTAAGTTTTCTGAACAACGTCATACTTTACTTCATAGGATAACAACTTCCTACTAAGATAGTAGATGACATGCTCAACTCTATCCTCATCTTATTATGCGATCATTGCTCTTATAGCGTCATCCTCCAAGGGCAAGTATAATATCAAAGGCTTTCCTACCCTAGGTGGCTACAGAACATGTGGTTTCATTAGATATTGCTTGATCTTGTTAAACACTATTTGACATTGTTCATCCCACTTTACCTTTTGACCCTTTCTAAGTAGCTTGAAGATAAGCTCACATATCATAGTTAGTTTGAAGATGAATCTGCTGATGTACTGGACCTTCCCCAAAAAACCCCTTACTTCCTTCTCAGTCTTAGGTGCTGGCATGTCTTGAATGGCTTTGATCTTATCTGGATCTATCTCAATCCCTCTCTGGCTCATAATATGTCGAAGGAGCTTTCCAGAAGTTACTCCAAAGACGCATTTCTTAAGATTGAGCCTCAAATTGTACCTCTCGACCCTTACTAGGAATAGATCCAAAGCTTCAAAGTACCCTTCCTAAGTTGATGACTTAATGATCATGTCGTCCACATGGACCTCGATTTTTTTGTGCATCAAGTCATGGAATAGGGTTGTGGCCATCCTCTGGTAAGTTGCCCCTGTATTCTTTAGTTTAAATGGTATGACTTTGTAGTAATGGATACCCCATTCTATAATGAAGGCTATCTTGATCTTGTATATAAGTGCCATCATGACTTGATTGTAGCTAGCGAAATCATCGGTGAAGAAATAAATGACACTTGATGCTGCACTATCAATCAAAACATCAATATGGGACAGCGGGAAGTCATCCTTCATCGATGCTTTGTTCAAATCTCTGTAGTCGATGCACATTCTCACCCTTCCATCTTTCTTGGGTACATGGACTATGTTAGCCAACCATATTGGATAGTTGAAAACTCTCAAAAACTTGGCCTTGAGTTGCTTCTCAACCTCTTCTTCAATGAGCTTCAACCATTCTAGCCTAAGTCTTCGCAGCTTCTGCTTAACCGTCTTCTTGTTTGGATCTGTAGGGATCCGATGTTCTGCAATGCTTCTGTCAATACCTGGCATGTCATCATAGGTCCATACAAATACTCCTTTTCTTTTATCTAATATTTTTCAAAATTTTCTCTCTCATTATTAGTAATATCAAATACAAGTGCTATTTCCTTTGGATTATCTTTTTTGCCAAGATTAATAAAATTTATTTACACAGAATTAATGTCAAAAATGCTTATGGTATGATCTATGTAATGCATAGTGCCATCACGTAAAACATCACACAAGTAAACAAAATCAGCATTTATATCATTAACCTTTGAAAGAAAAACAGAATGTAAAGAAAGAAAAGAGGTTGTTTTTTTTATTAATATTATTTTAAGTAAAGCTTATCTAGACAACCTACCAAGCAAATCTAATTAAACAAAGGTTTTTAAATCCTACTAGGCAGCCTAGATCTTAGATGATGCTTCAAATTTCCATGTCTTCTGATCTGCCATTCTTCCTCTACTCTTTTTCTTGTTGTTCCTCCATGAACTGTAGCAGGGCTGGTACTTCATCAGTAAGATATCGATTTAAATAATCCCTCATCTAGTGATTCTCATCTTCTATAAACTCTAAAGCATCAGAGTCTCCCAGTAGTCCTTCACCAATGAAAATCCATTCATCAGCAAAGCCCCACATTCCTTGACCAACATATATATTCACTCCTTGTTGAACAAGCTTCTAGAATTAAAAAATGAATGCTGGACACTCTTCAAAGTAGTGTCCATTCTGGCGGTGGAACTGGCAATAAGGAGCATCCATGTCTGGGAGAGGCCCTGTATGTATCATCCGTGGAATTAGTCCTTTAATGAGCATCCTGTCAAACAAATCCTGCGCTGAACCCTTCCAGCTTTCTCCGAATAAATTGTACTTAGGGATCACCTTTCTCTTAAGAGTCTTTGGCTTGTAGAATTTCTCAGGTTCCTTTTTTTTCCAGTTTATCTCTGGTAATGACGACATCCAAAAGTTCCCTCAACATACCACAATGATCAGCATCATGTCCCAAGCAAACATAATACTTACAATACCTCCATGCATTAGGTCACTGCTGTAATGTAAAGTTAGGGGGTCTTGCAACTTTGGGAATTAGTAGCCTTTTTTTTCATACAGATAGTTAAAATGTTCTGACAGTGAACGACTCATATCAATCACTGGGATGTTTTATCGGATCTCCAGGACTGTCTCCCCTGGCTTTGGGAGAAAGAAATCCTTGAAGTGATCTCTAAGCACTCTGGCATCATTCTGAACCTTGAAGGGCAGTCCTTGATATCTTATTAAGGTGGTTCCCTCTAAGGATAAAGGAAACACCCTCAATGTTTGTGCCGGTGTAAGAAGCATTGAATGTAGGATAAGATCAAATTGCACGATGTGAAGTCTCGGGTCTGAAGTGCCATTGAACCTCTTCATAGGGGGCATTTCAAAATCAAATGGAAGTGAGTCTCCTGGTAGTGGTGGCATCATCCTCTCACTCTTTTGCCTTTCTTACTGTAGAGCTTTTTGAACTTCAGTCTGAACCAGGTTCCTAATTGCTTGAAAATGCATGTTGTTCAAAGCATTCCTAGGGGGATTCATGATGCTGCAAAACAAGGGATTATCATGCTATGCCACGCATGCAAGGATGCATGAATGCATGGAGCAACCAACACAAGTAACAAACGTTAGTCAATCACAATTACTACCCAGTGGTAGACCTTCCAACCTTATTTCTCCCACACACGTGTTCGTTTAGCCAGGTCAATACCTAGGAATGGGTTTGGGCAATTGCATCAACAGGGGATGCTATTGCCGACGTAGTGTGAGTGTTTGCATAGGAAAAAGCTCTCAACATCTAAACCAAACAATAAGTCATTATGACATCCTTATCCCATGTTTTTGTCTTAATAAATCTCCTTAATGTTTCCCTCGTTCTAGGGTCATCTTTGCGTTAGTCAAGTACATTTAGACCAACATACCAACATCCCTTTCACAAAGGTATTAATCAAGGTCACCCTTCTCAAATCCTAAGTGTTGCCCATGTTCTAGGGCCATAATAGCATTAGTCAGGTATAATTAGACCAACACTTCGACATCCTTATTACACAAGTAACAATTAAGGTTTGATTCAGAACAATAACACTAGACTCGAGCATCATAACGGCTTCATGGCATCATATAAGCAGACAACATTTGGTAAGTCCTAGTGGAAGTTGCTAAGGTCATTACATGGCTTCATTCGGTTCAGCTAAAAAAGTTTTCCATAGAAGGCGAACTCCCATTAACCATCTCCTTCTCTCAAAAAATGTTCAAGTGATGGTAGGACATTTAGCTCAGAATTTCCCATTAACTATCACTCATTAACCATAGCTATGATGGTAAGCAATAGTAGGACAATTTCAACTATGAGTGGTAGTCATTGATTTCACCACCCAAGAAGTGCGCATTGAAAATCAGGGGTAGCTTGACCAATGGTACCCGCAAGGTAGGGTGTTTCAATGCAAGCGTGTAATGCAAGGAAATTAGAGTATGGAATAATAATGAGAAGTGGCTGTAATCACATGAATCAATAGTCTCTCTTTCCCTAGTGGAGTCGCCAAACTGTAAACAAAGAAGGGTTTCCTCAGTAGTCCCAGCCTGATTGATGACTACGACACTGTGCTTTTAGCGTAAGGAAGCTAATAATGGAGTCGTCACCGGAGCTGGCATCAGGAACATCTTACATGGTGTGCATCTCGATTCCTCTACGAATGCAAAGACACCTTGACCTCAAAGATTCTGTGATCGGACTACTGCATTCTTAGGGTGTGATTCTTACTAGCCACTCCTAGAATTATTCTAACCTTCATTTCCTCTTTGGCAATTATATGAAGGTAGTAAAATAAAGAAAATCCTACATTTTACAAGCATAATATATTTATAAAAGGATCAGTTTCTATTATTAACAAACAGGATTCATTTTACAATATTTACCAAATATGATTAAAAATCTAATTACATGCAAAAAGGTGATTAGAACACATATTAGCAACAAACAACACAACCTAATGTCTAGCTTTTTTTAGCCTATTTTATCATCCAAATGAGCATTAATAATCCTTTTCATGCATAAGAACATACTATAATTACCCAAGAAGGATTTATAGAAGCTTACCTCGTTGCTAAATTCTAGGTGAAAAAGCATTTTTTAAAGTAAAAAAGAGACCAACACCAGTGTACCCCAACAACGCCAGTGTGGAGTGGTGCTGCAGGCTTACCAACTCCACTTGAAGTGGCGTGATGCCACTCCATGCCTAGATCGACAGAAAGCGAAAAAAACACACAGGAAATGCAAAAAAATGCAATGCTATGATGATTCAACTAACAAAAATCCATGATTAAATGTGATATATTGCATGTTAGTGTGTTTTTGAGTTAGCCACGTCTAGATCGACAGAAAACAAAAAAAAAACGCACAGAAAATACAGAAAAATGCAATGCTGTGATGATTCAACTAAGAAAAATGAATGTTCTAAACATGGTAACATCAAAACTAACTCCAAAACACACTAACATGCAATATATCACATTTAATCATGGATTTTCATAATAAAAATGCAATTTTATGGGT
>CANYLF010628320.1:0-18151 GCA_948193215.1 Bocquillonia castaneifolia
GACAGTAATTTAATGCACCAAGTGATCAAATGTCATATATACATCTATTTATTGTAGTAGTGGACTTCAATTTTAATGTTATTTTCAAAGAATTAGTTTATTAAATGAGACTAATAGTGACTTTTTTTTAGTAAATTAATGTATTTTACCTAGTAAAACTAACTTTCTTAATATTTGTGTTGAGCTAAAGGTGTCCATCTTTTTGGGACAGATGGAGTATAATATACTCCCTCCGTTCACAATTATCTCTCCTTTTGAACAAAAACACGTCCATCAAGGAAATCATTAGTGTTTTTTTATTTTTATAAAAAGCTATTGTGATGACTAATTTACCCTTCCTTTAATAATTAATACTAAATGTTTTGAAAAGAAGAACTCAACTTCCAATAACAATAAATATGAGAGAAGTGAGGGTAATAGTAGCAGAAAATAATAATGAACTCCTTGATTTATTAAATGGAAAAATAATTTGAAATAAGAAATCTTGTCCAAAAAGACATATAATAGTGAACGGAGGGACTAGTCATTAGTCAACTTCAAAATTCTACTACCTATAAAATTTTTTTTTCACATTTAACTTTTTCATATGATTTAAAAAAAACACTATTATTAACATTTTAATGCATAATTTTCTAACTATATTCCCCTTTTATATCTAACACCTAGAGGAAGAGGGGAAAAGAACCAAAATGTTTAGTACTCCCTTCATCCTGCTTAACAAGTTCCATAGTGATTTTTTTATGTCATTTTAAAAATATTATTTACATTTTCAATAAAATTTTAGATTGAATCTTCTTTTTCTACCCGTATACATTCTTTAAATAACATTCTATTATCTTTAAACACAACTTATGAGATATTTATTAATAAAAATAAATAAATAATATTATATAATTATTACCATTTTTATATTTATATAAAATATTCAAAAGTAGAAGACTTTAGATTTACCACATATGATATACAGCATGGTAAGCATATGCTATATATGATTGATTAAATTATATTTGTAGTTACTATACTTGATGTATAAATTTATTGTTCATTTTTTTGTATTTAGATTCTGAAATAATAACCTATAGAAAAACAAGATTCCAACGGAGAATAGTATTAAATTTGAAGGGGGAAAATATTGTGGTATTAACAATTAGAATCAAATACCAAATAAGTTGAATATTGTATAATTCTATATCAAATAATTATATTAAATTTTGGTGTTTTACAATTCAATTATTGATTAGGAAGAAATACTTTTGCTTCTAAATCATGAATATATATTTTTAATTGCTTTTTTATATAAAACTTAATTTTTAATTTTAATATGTAGCATCATTTTTTTATTATCATAATTGAAGTGTCTTGAAATTTAGAAGTTAAATGCTATAAAATTTTAATAATGCCTATAATTTTCTATTTTCTTAATTGATAATTAATTTAAGATGCATTTAACTACAATTGTATCTTACATTTGTATTCTGTAATTAAAAAAACTATAATTAAAATAATATATTTCTATCACTTAAAAATTACATGCATCTCACAAGTATTGCACAAGTATACATAAAAGCACAACATAACTTCTTAAATGGGTTAAATGGATGAAGAGAGTACATATTATTAGGACCACAGTAATTGCTACATTGTTAAACAGTTCACATAGTAAATTGTATGAAAAGTTAATTATAAGAGATTACCATTCTTTCTTCACTTGTAATGACAGGAAAAAGATGTCCAAATTCTTGTTATAGAAATATATCAACGGCTGTGCTTCAAAACATACAATAAAGGCAATCTAACACATTATTACGAAACAAAATAAAAGAGCCTAAATCTCGAGAAAAAGAAAATGCGATTATAAAGCTACAATGTTTACAACTTTGGTGCGAATGTGTACATAAGCCTTTAAATTTATGTAATCCGCCTAAAACAAGGTACAACATTGAAATAAGACCACAGAAAAAGAAAACAAAGTGGTAGGTCATTAAACCTCACGTAGAAAAGTAGGAAATGTCTATTTGACATTTGACAATTGCAAATGAAGAGGCAATGATCGGCAACAGATATTCTCATTCATTCATCGAATGCCCAAAAAGAAAAAGAAAAAAAGATAATTTTTCTAGCTTCTCAAAGGATCAAGATCCTGCTTTTGGTATTGCTCAAGAGTAATATTACAATTATTCATTGTGCGTGCATCGAGGAGACCATGATTCCATAGCTTGATCATAAACAATCTCCAGCACCTGTCCACCCGAATGTTAACTCATATTTATAAATAGCAATCCCAAGTCAAACACAAGAAAAGTAACTTCATCCGGAAGTGGAATGAAGTTTAATCATCACCCTTAAAAATAAATTGTGTACTTTTAAATGCTTAATTTTGTCTACAAATTTTAAATATGAAATTGATGCCGATCTTTCCAATATGATATGAATATTATATAACTGAAACAGAAAAATGTTCGATTTCTAATTTCTTTTTGAAGAGCATGATACACACCAAAGCTACATAGGGATCTTTGTAATGGTTGAGAATACACAATATAAATTTCTGTTTCCATTTTTTACTAGTCAATAATTGCATGTCAAATTATTGAAAGTTTGGAACAATAGAACAAAAGAATTTTGATAGTTTCCATCTATTAATAGTAAAAAATTAACGCAAAATATACATTATTCCAATCAAAATGGTGAGTAAATAGAATTTGTGGAATTGTTTGGCAATGATCAAAACCGAATTGAGAAGAAACGACTTACCAAAGCAGAGCTGGGGCTCTGACAAGATCATGCCCATGTAATCTTGAGAATGCATCACATGCCCAAGGGATATGGCCATCTGCCAGGACACTGCCAGCATGCAAAGACTTAAAATAAGTTCAAGATGGAAACTTCAAATGGGCATTTAAAACAATAATTTACAATCAACTAATATATGTGAAAAATAAGTAAGAGCCCTTTGGGAAAAGGATTTGCCCTTGGGAAGAACTTGCTTGCCTGCATTTAACTGATTTTTTTTTTCTTTTGAACATCATTTAACTGATTTATTTGACTCAACCTTTTGTAACTACTCCTTTCATGCAGGCTCTCAAATAGAAAAGTATAGTTGCTTTAAATAAGCATACTGGCAAGAATGCAATTCTCACATAAACACAGTGCTCATGTAGAATATATTCTAACTTGCTAATAAATCCAAAGGGAGGACTCGCCAAAGATAACATCAAATCCAACATTTTTGGGTGGCATGTACAATTGGCTCAAACATGAACAAAGGCCACAAACATTTGTTCAAAAGAAAATTATCAAATTCAAGAAGTAATAACTGTCCTAGAAAAAATTGATCGAATTCAAAATTATGGAACCATAAGAGATAGCTGCAAGACCAATAAAGCAAAATCATTCATGACAGTTGAACATTATGGCCAAAATTAGACCTAAATGTCAAAATGTACTACATCACCTCTCCCAGTTGTGGCAAGGAGGCTTTGTAGAAACATATCCAATAATATTGCAAGATCTGGGAAGGATTAGTTGTGAACAAACATTCCCTTATGCATTAGCAGGAAGCTTTTTCCATAGTTCAAGTCCATAAACTTCGTATCACTATAAACAATCTTGCCATGGTACAAAATTTGCCCCTACCGAGGGTTCAGACTTTTTGGAGTTCATTATTAAGATGCATAAGTGAGCATGTGTCCATACACCACCTGCCTCACCCCAATCCTAGCAGCCCATGAAAAAGAGGCCATCCAGTTCATTTTAAAGGCCAATGAGAGAGAGCCACCATTTGTAGATAAAACAGGTAAAAAAAGACTATTACCGCTGCTTCCTGACAAAAGAGTTCCACAGGTGCATCATTTGCTTTTCATCTTTAGTAACATCCACAAAATCATCAAGCATCTGCAGTAGCATAGAGCACATTCAGACCACCAATCTATTGGCAATATCCACAAGTACTCGCATGCTTAAACAAGCATTGTATTGCATAGGGGCAAAATGAACAAAATTGATCATGCAATAACAGAGCATACCCTTCTATCTTCAAAATCTGCTACGTCATCGTCAACTTCATCCTCACTATCCCTATCTGACAATACTTGCTCAATTTCCATTGGCTTTGAATCCCAAAAGAGAAAAGGGAAAACAGAATGAAATTCATCCATCAAAGTAATGAATAGACACAGTTGTCCAAAATAAGAGAAAGGGAAGCTAACTTGTAAAAAACAGACAACTACTATTGGATTAGATCATCATTATGTTAGTATATAAACATACTAATTCTAAAATTGCACCAATTAAAACAACATGTATCACAACAATAGCTGGAATGAGCATAAGCCATAACTCTGTGGCATAAAAAAGAAAGATATCAAATTTTGATCATTCCTTCAGAATCGACCACTATTTTAATTGCCCAAATCCATATGACATGCTTGATTTCCATATTTCACCCCAATATGATAGTTAAAAACAATTCCATGATCATAATCGATAATTTAAGAAAGATTATCCAACAGCTGATATGATGCTGAAGAGGGCATACAAAGTAGCCCATCTAAACGTGTGCCCAACAAACTCCATGCTGAAAAATGTAAAAGAAAAATGAGTGTCTCAACAATTCGGGTCCATGATTTTTTACTAGTGTACTTTCTCAAAGCTTTTATTCATTTTCAAGAAATACTAATAAAGCAAACAACTTCCCAATATGCAAACGTAAGTAGACAGTTTATGTGCAGATCAATAATAAAAATAAACGACAATGAAAAAGTATTTGAATGACAAAGAAATAAATCACCTGAGCTCTATGTGAGTGAAAAAACTGTCGTTTGTGAAGGAGTGTACGGCTGAAAAAGAGGAAAAAAACATTAACAGATTATAAAATCCATACAGTTTTGAAGTTGCAGGCTATTTCATGGATATATATCAACTAGCCAATACCTTATACTCTAGGACATTAATAAAGCCTAATGCATAATGTATACCAACCATTCAATAACATTATACCTTTGTTGAAAGATGCCTAAAAAACCTAATTAATTTATTAATGTGTTCCATTGCCTAAAGAGTTAGTGTAGAGAAAATGAAAACGCTAACGCATACTTCCTCAGATCAGAACGTTCAATAGACAACTTTCTTGTCTTTGCGAATTGCAACATGGCAGGGGGAGCAAAATTGTTTCCAGAAGCTGATTGAACACACTCCGGATCTGGATATGCTCCTGAAACCCCAACAATATCATAACTGGAATGAAAATGTTCTGCACATGCTGCGGCACCAATGCTGCCACTAGGCATATCCTTCCCACCTGAGATACAAGCATCCAAAGTAAGTCTTTGTAAACATGACAAAAAGCATGCGAGAAATTTATGTAAATTTTTAACAATTTCTTGAATAAAAGCATAGATCAAAATGTTATGCATATGTTGCAAACAACTAGCAGGTGTGCATGAAGGAATTATTCCTTATAGTCCGAAATAGTTAGGCACCGGTCTGTGAACATCAACAATATGTATGGATGCAAAAGAATCATTTATGCAACCCTTGCAACAGAAGAAAGGATAAAAAATACCGTCATAAAATGAATTTTAGGCTTCTGGTTTTTTGTTCATATCTGTTTATGGTTCTCAAGTTGTGATTTTGGCCTTAAATGAAATTGCTTTGAATTTTGTTGATTTTGTAAGCCAGTTCCTATTAATGAAGGAACAGAAATTTTAAGGCTACAGAAAATACATAAATCCAATTGCCTCAATGGGCAGTGGCAGTGTGCTCTCACAATAGCACATGATGCTATATGAACATATTTTTTTTTTTTCCTTTCGCATTTCATTTACCTGTTCCCTTTTTTTGATGCATAAAATATTTGTGCTGTCATTCATCAGGATTTACACATTACCAGATCAACTGAACAAGGATACATGAAAGAGTATGATGGTCATGCATTGTGTCATTCTTCAAAGTTCATTGAGATCCCACCAGAAAGATGGCATCCATGAAAATGTAGATCATGGGCATAAATTTCAAAGTGCATACCATCAGCCTTATCAAGAATGCCAGAGGCTCCAATACGTAAGTTCGACTCATGAATAAATGAATGTACATGCTTTGTATTATGAACAATGTTCTTGCATCTTCTGTGCCTTGGTTTCTTTGAACTGCAAACAAATGCAAACACCCATTTAAGTACAGCATATTCTCAACATAAATACCCATGATTTAAAGCACAAGTAACTTATGAGTTCAGGCAAGAAAATATATCTGACTCACCAAAAGAAAAATGTTTGCTGCTTCGGATCAACACCATCAGCAACAATCTGAACAAAGAACATTTGCATATAAATTCAAAAAGCAACAAAGCAAACTCATACTTGGCAGTCAAGCATGTTCACCTAACACTCCATCAGTTCCACACTTAAAAAGTAAACATGTGCTCCCTGATTTTCGGATAGTCATCATTTCACCAAGTATGTGCTAGAATATGGCAAGGGTTGAATGATAGCAAAGTCTTGGTCATTATTCCAAATGATAAACTCAGAGTTGCACCAACAATCTACATCATACTCTTCAGTGCCATGAGCTATAAAAAATGGAATAACCGAATAACCTTACTTGGTTAAAGACGACCACTTTATCGGTTCAGAAGATTCAAACAGCCATTGATAGGAGAGGAAGCAGTGTGTTAGGGTATGAAACAACAGTATGACAATAACTAGTTTATGCATCGTATAGGTATTTGTTTCTTCATAAAGATATTAATGTTCATCCAACCACATTTCTGATCACAATGAGAAAATTATGTCTACAAAGAGGCATCAATTCCACCTACTTCTGAAAGATTAACTAAATGATAAGATTGTAATTTCATTCTTCAATAAGATGTTAGTCAGTACAATAATTCAAAGATTTATGACAAGTGATATCGGCTCACACTTCAGATCGCCGTGTTGGTATAAGGTGGCACTGTTAAAGAAAATCATGGGCTCATGGCAGAAGGGGTGTGCAAAACCAAACCAATTTGTGAAAAAAGGTTCGATTTTTTTGGTTATTTGGTTTGGTTCGGTTTTGAATTTTAAAATACGGTGTTCAGATCAGTTTCCTTGTTTGGAAAACCAAACCCACCGAAAAGACAAACTTTATTTTTTTTATTTTTTTGTGTTATATTATATACTCCCTCCAACCCATATAATAGTCCATTTTGGGGTTTTTGTTGTCCCAAAATAATAGTCCATTTGGGATTTCAAGAAGTTAGTTTTATATAAATTGTCTATATTACCCTCTAATTAATAAATTTAGTTGTACTTGCTTGAAAGTTGCAACCTCACACTCATTAATTTTTCACAAGGGTTCATGTTATTTATTGTTCACAAACTAACTTTCTTAAATATTGTGTTTTTGACATTGGACTATTATTATGGTACGGATGGAATATAATATTATCTTATATATTCTTTCATACTTATACAAATGTTTATTAATTTTTTTAATAAATAAATAAATGTAAAAATTTAATAAATAATTATTAAAAATAAAAAAAAATCCCAAACCGACTGAACCGAACCAATTTTTCAGTTTGGTTTGGTTTCAGTTTTACAACTATTTGGTTCCGTTGGGTTCCGGTTCACCCTCAACCGAAAACCAAGCAGTTTGATCCGATTAGGACCGAACCAAACTGATGCACAGCCATACATGGCAGCCTGTAAGCAAAAAAAACAAAATACTAGAAAGTTGAAACAAACAGAGGAGTTTTAGGTCAGGTACAGGTTTTCAGTTCTGGTAGACCAGAAAATTCACAGAGTAATAATGCTGGCATGGACATGGTGCTCAACATACAAGTGTTTACAAGTTAGTACAGACAAAATACCATTTATATTACCCCAAAAATGATAAAATTGTATAGAAAACACTCTGACCTCAGATCTCCAGATGTCAGACTTCACTGATATATTTACAGCTTGAAATTCTTCAGTTACCTGCAAAACATCCACAGCATAAGTAATAGTGGTTCACAAAACATAAATGATCATAATTCACCAAGATTCCTGAAGATTACCAACCCAAAATTCAAAGTTGAAGAGATCATGTGACGACGGCAAATGATATCTTAGACCCTATGGAGAAATGTAAGAAACAAATAAGGTAAACATCCAGTATGAAACCCCACCCAAGGCAAAAATGGAATGGGTAAAAAACATCATAAGAAAAAAAGCTGGCGACTGTCATTCAGTTTAATCTGAAGAAAGCAACAAAAGAAAACAATCTTTCCAAGAAGTTTCCAACCTTAAAGCTTGCACATTTGACCAGACAGAACGGGCATGAGAAGTCTTCAGTTACTGCAAAATAGATGTCCACAGCATTAGGGAAGACGGGGAAAAGAACTTGCTGATGAAAAAAGAAGAGTCAACAGTACCTTCAGTCTTTTGCAGCTTGTTGTTGTAATACCTATAGTTGAAAATGACATTTCCAGCCCTCAACCTAAACAATATGAGTAACAACAACATTTATGCTAATACATAATTGAGCAAACAAAGAATTTCAAATCAGGAGTAACCCAAATAAGAAACTGTAGAAAATGCACAAGCCTTCATGAAAATTCACATAATTAGCCGCATAAAGAGGACAAAAACTAAAAAAGACTAAGAGGACCTACTCTGCTTTTTGAGAATGGTAATACAAACCTCCTATATTCAGACAATTACCCACCATACAGTGCCCTTCCTAAAACTTGAGTTGAAACTCAAATTTATACTAAGAACAGTGCACAAATAATTACAACTGCTGATGGAAATAAGAAATTAATACTAGCTGGCCTGCCTTCTCAAGTATAGTAGGCAAGTATGAAAACTAGATATCATAGCACTATAGGCCAAACCATGCCTGTCTACCAAAGTGCATAGATTAATCATCCTAGGACCTAGAAAATGGAGGGAAAAGGCTAGATTGATGCGGTAAGGTTGAAAATAAAATAGATTATTACAGTGAAGGATATATCAAGGATTACCGAATAATATGAGATAGCGATGAAGAAGAAATGTCACTACATGTGTATGGAGATTTTTCCTTAGACCCAATCTCTTCTGCAGAAATGTTCACTTGAATGCGATGTGATGAATTCTTTGAAGACCCAAACAAGCAAAAGGAGCATACATCTGTCAACAAGTTTATCTAGAAAAACATGCGAGGGAAAAAAAGGAAAAGCAAATTCAAGCTCAAAATGCAATCATTGGGGACAAAATACCGCGGTTTCTGTACTGTATGGAATTTGAATAGAAAGACATTTGTCCTCGTTCAAACAGATTAGCTGCGGGAAGAAACACAAAACAGAAACTTACAAAATCGAGAACAAGCCCTGGAAAAATAATGAAAATGCATAAAATGGACAGCATAGCATTAATTATGGTTCAAGTACATCAGGTTAAATAGATTATAGATGAGAACAATGCAACCACTTCTGTAAACTACAAGTCAGCATAAAAGGTCAAGAAAGAGGTGCGAGCTTAAGAGCAGCTAGTAGGGCCTTTTCACACAAGCAATGTAGGACTACACTCATAGCATAATGCAATTATTAGGCTGAAAGAGACCAGCTAGGCTAGTCCGATAAACGAACTGATTACAAGTCCTGTTGCTTGTTCAGGTCCTTGAATAGTCAGTTGTATCAGAGAAACCACCTTGAAACCAGTTTTGCTTTAATGAATCAGCTAAGTCAGCAATCCAGAGACCAGTAGCCTTTGGCTGCATTATTAGTGTGAAATTGCTGAGAGTGTGTGTATACAAACATTAACTGCTTCCTGCTCCAACCAAGGTGGTGATTGATGCTATACGTATGAGCATCACGGAGGGAATGAACCACTCGTATACTTCTACCATTACAGAATGGTGAAAGAATATCATAGGCACCTCATTTCAGTATCAGTGGCTTATGTTATGTGAAAATTATTTGAGGTGATTTCTGCTGGGAGAAAAGTTAAATTAGTGTTCAACTTTGTCACTCTTAGAACCTATGTTGTAAGAGAAATAAGATGGCATAAAAAATTAGGTACATTAGCTGAAGCATGTTCTCTTGCCATTCCCACTTCATCTATCAAACCCCTGGACAAGTTGAATTTAGACCGTCATTATTTTTTTTCATGGTCCATCTATCATGTTCCATTGCAAGATGGAGATATTCCACTTTAGTTACTTCAAAGTTAATCAATCAAGACTAGGCACTCAATCTAGCATGCTACCATTGCAAACAATGTAACTTTGCCATAAATCTCTCCAGCACCAAATATATTGTGCATGTATGCTTCGACATTCCACTCAAGAAGCCAAAGTAATTATTGAATGGCACTACCACCAGTTCACATGCAATCGGACACCCGATCTTGACCACAAATAAAGGCAATAAATAGAAAAGAGGGAATATTGAACTAAAAGGAGTACTCTAGAGCCGTACCTTCAAAAGGCAAGTTTTCATGTCAACCTGTGATGTCACCTCCACCCTTTGTCCCAAACTCAAGTTCGGTGACTTCTCCCATGACACACAAAGCGATTCCAGTGGCAAAGCACCCAGAAGGCAGCATCCCCCGACATTTTCTACCATGTAAACTTAAGTTAACATGGGAAAATGCTTAGAAATTTAAAAGAACATTTAAAAGAGAATTTCAAAAACAGAGAATGGTTACAGGATATAACTTGACTTTCCATGATACTTTTATCACACTAAAGCCAGAATGTATGCTAATACAAACAAGTCTAAAAGCCACAATGTTTGCCAAAGGGTGTCTTGTTATTCGATGGAACATCTAAGCACCCATCAAAAAGAAGAGATAATAACTGGTTATTAGCCACTTGCTGCCTATCAAAACCAAAAGAAAGAAACACCTATGCTCTCTAAAAGGATACACAAATGCCCTTGAACACTCCAGTAGTTAAACTCTGCTTGAAAATAAGTAGCTATGAGCTATGAGATGGTACATGAACAAACAATAATTTAGCTCTTCAAGAACTTCCTTTTAATTACTCTCAAAGTGATATGTATATACTTCTGGATAACTGCCTATCTAACAAACATGTCTACTGAATATATTATTCCCATCTGATTGGACCTTCACCCTCATACAATCAAATTTAAATTTTATTTTCTTATGCCCATTCTATATGCTGTAACTTCTTCACGAAAATTTGACATCTATTTTCTGTTTGTACTTTGTAGACATCTTCAACCTTAAATCCCAAGACAGATAAAGGGTTTCGAAGGTGTCCTATATTAAGCACACATCATTACATTTTATCACCATTATATGGTACAAGGAACAGTTGATGAACAAAAGTATATCTCACATGCAAAAAATTCCATACCTGAATGACCCTTGGTCAAATCAACTCCATGCATAGAATTTTGGGCCCCAGCTGAAAAATTTTAAAGAAAAAAAAAAAGATCAGACAAAGCTGTCCAACAAAAATCATGTAGAAGTTTCAAATATAGCTCATATCAATGCCTACCAAAGCTAACAAACAATATAGTGAGTGAGCGAGATTTGGACTCCAATGCTAGCTTATTAATCTCAGGTAGAACAAAATTAGCATGAGCTTGAGTACTCCCCTCAACTCCAGAGAAGTTTGTCAAAACGCATGCTCGATGAAAGCGGTATACTGCAGAAGACTTCATTTTGGAATAAAAGGGAAAATCATAAAAAAAAAGGTATAATAAATTATAGCAGAATACTGCCAATGACATAAAGAACGCAAAACTATCGAAAAAATACATACAAAAAAAGTTTCAATTGCTTGCTTAATTTAGCTACAATAAACAAAAGGGAAAAAAAGAAAAAGAAAAACAAGAGTAGATGCATTCCTACCTCTGAAACCCCAATATCAGAAACTGCTCTTGCCAACAAAACATATAAAGGAAACGGACTGTGAGAAAGTACACCCCTATTCCAGGTCCCAAACAGAGAAATTGTCACTTGTAGTCTGAGTTAAAACAAAACAAAACTTAGTCACGAGCTAAAACTCAAATTTGAGCTTAAATTTCAACCAAAAAAAAATGCTTAAGCAACTGAAAAGCAGCCAATGCCAACAACATGATACAATGATCATGTTACTTATTTTAAGCACAAAGTACCAAAGATTCATTGCAACATAAAAAAAATGATTGACATAAAATCACATGTTACTTAAAAATAAAGAAAAATTTATTAAATGAAGCAAACCTATTACCTCTTTTTATGCTTTGCTTGTATTTTGTAGTTCAAAGTTCTTTGTAGAAAAGAGGGCTACAGCACAAACACAATAACAGATTCAAATCTTATAAAAAAGAGAGCAAATAAAAAATTAAGAAAAAGAAAAGGAAAAAATACTAATAATTACGTTTCTACTAGAACGACGCTGGAGGATGTTATAGAGTTCGACAGGTTTACAGTAAATAGAAAGACTCTCTTCAGCTGCCATTTCTTCTTCTTCTGATAAATGCAATCTACCATCTTCACGGCACATTTGCTCCGTGTTTCTTGTATATCTTCAATTACACCATCATCATCAACAACATGTAAAACTAAATTAATCCTTTGAAATAATAATAATAATAATCATCCAATACAGCCGATACTATTCTTTGAAAAAAATTTCATACGAGGAAGTTTCGCGAGCCACTAAAGGGATGCCCGGCATTCTTCGTTATGCTAGTTCACGTAGTGCATATAGTTGCAGCACCAGCAGCTTGAGCTTCTTCCATAGCTAATTTAAATAAGTACTAACCTTGTTTAATTATAGCTTCGCTTTTTTAATTTAAAATACCTGCAATAAAATTTAAAATATAATTATTTCCTAATATGTATAATATTTAAATCGACTATATATTTTTTATTCGACAATCGACTATATATTTTTTTGGTTGAATTTTATGAGGGAAAAAACCCTAACCTGAAATTTTGATTTCGATTTTTTTTCCCTTCAGTGACCGGTTAAACGCTGGCAGTTTCTCTTTCTTCGTTCGGCTATCGATAAACCAAACGACATTCAACAGATTTTGAAAATAACCAAACGACAGAGGAAATGCGAGAGACCACAAGACGCAAATTGATTTTGTTGAGGACAACGAAAAAAAATGAAATTAAACATTACTTTAGTGACCGTGTGATATGCTATTGGCTTAGAGTGTTTAATTACATAAAAGTCCTTACTAATTAATAATGAATTGTTATATTTTGCCCTGAATTTTACCTAATATACTAAATGCCTCTTAAAATTTAAAGAAAAATGCTTGATTATTAAAAAAAAATACTTTCGACTTTTAATAATTATATCATGAATTTTTAATAATTATATAGTAAATAAATATTTATCTATCAATATTTTTTTTAAAATACTCTCTAATTACTTTTTTGGCTGGAAAATATCACTGTAACTTATTTTCAGTTAAAAAATATCATTGTAACTTATCAAAACAATTTTTTTAACTTGTGCAAGTCAAACTGACTCAAATATGACATATTGGTTACCTAAATGAGTTAAAATGCACTTATTTATTTTAACTTGTGTGTTCTAATTTTAAACAATAAATGCTCTACATTGATGGAGGGTAAATGGGTGGAAGGGAAGGTAATTGTATTTAAATCTAAATTTTTCTTGTTTTGACGGGGAGTTGAGAGGGAATGGAACAGGAATAGAATTTGAATGATTCACCTTCATTACCTTTGAATGGGTTGAATTTGTTTACACCCAGATTAGGGTGTAGAGGAGTTGAACTTCTGATGGGAGAAATATAAAATTATTGAAATGTCTAAGTTATCTTTATTAAATGTTAAAAATAAAATAAATTAAAGGTTTTTAGGTCATTTTATTATTTATCTTCCCATTTTTTTAATCCAAACATAATTGGTCCCCTCTCATCCCTTCCCTTTCCCTTTATAATACCTTCCATTTCACTTAGTACTTCCCATTCATGCAGAGTGTAAGCTAAACATATGCTTTAAAAAACAAAATAAAATTGCATATTTGACTATTACAGTTGATGCAGTATTCAACTTATCAATTTAATTTTTCATTTTTTCTTTTAAAAAATTGATGTAGTGAGTCAAACAGTCATTTTTTTACCTATTAAAGTGATTATATAGTATTTTTGAAAAAAAATTGATAGATTATGCATTTGCTATGTAATTATTGAAAGTTTATGATATAATTGTTAAGGAATAATAGTCTTTTATATCCTCACTTTTACATCAAATTTCAATTTTATCCTAACCTTTAAAATGCTCCAGTTTGGTCCACCACGTTTATGAATTGTTTTAAATCTATCCAATCATGTATTTTCAATTTCAAATATATTCAATTATGTAATTTTTGTTGATATTTCCAACATCCAATAGTACCACTTGGAGCCATTTCGGACACGTGGTACTATTCAAAATGTGTCATGTCAGAATTGGATAGATTTGAAACAATTCGCGAATATGGCGAACCAAACTGGAATAGTTTAAAGATTAGGATAAAATTTAAATTTGGTGCAAATGTGAAGATATAAAAGACTATTGTCCCAATTGTTAAAAGTCCAAAAGTTTAGGTTTTTTTTGGTAACTAAGCCTTTAAAAAAATACATTTTGTACTTTGTCCCCTATGTTTTACCTAATCTACTAAAGGCCACTAAAAGTTTAAAGAAATACATTTTTTTACCTTTTATATGTTTGTTTTTATTTTACCAAGCATCCATTTTAATACAATTTTGTACCTCGCTAGATGTTTAAATGAACAAGTTTCAGAGACTTTCCAATACCATCTTGGTTGTAGAGGTTCGAAGTTGAATTGCCTTATTTTTGTAGATGACCTTTTGATATTTTGTGCCGGTAATGTGAATTTTGTTAATGAATTTTTTTTCTATCTTGACTCAATTCATATATGTTTCAGGATTAACAATTATTAGTGCCAAAACAAAAGTTTTCTTCTCTAGAGTTACGGATGGTATCAAAGCCAATATTTTGCAACATAATCAATTTCAGAAAGGCCTTCTCCCTATTAGCCTTGGGTTGCCTCTAATTACATATAGATTAACCTTTTAGGACCGCTAGAGTCTAATCTCTAAATCTCTGAAAGGATCAAAACCTAGAATTACAGATTCCTATCTTACTATGGTAAACTGTAACTTATTCAGTTAGTCTTGCTTAGTATGCATGCTTATTAAGCTTCAACTGTCATTCTGCTTAAGAAAGTCTTTGCTGATATTGATAAAAATTGCAGGAACGTTCTTTGGGCAAGCACAACTTATGAGTTTACAAAGAGTAAGGTAGCCTGGTATGATGTTTGCAGAACTAACGAGGAGAGGAGTTAAATATCAAGCCTATTAGCATGTAGAACAAGGTTGTAGTATGCAAGCTTATTTGAAAACTCTTGCAAAACTCAAATACTCTGTGGTGCTATCAAGACAAGCTCAGAAATAAAAGTTTTTGGCAAGTTAAAGCTAATCCTTCCTCCGGCTGAATTTTGAGAGGAATGCTTAAAATAAGAGAGGAATTAAGGCCTCGTTTACAGTATAAAGTAAAGAATTGCAAATCCTTCTGTCTCTAGTTTGATCCACAGTGTGATGGTCATCCTTTGCTGGAGAAATTTCCATTTATTAATGTTGATGACAATGGAATTAACAAGCATGGTAAATTTGCTTATTAATGGAGACATAAGAGATGACAGTTTAATGATAATATTTACTGTAAATAAGCTTGGAACACTATTAGAAATCTTCAACTAGCTAATGTTCCTAATTTGATCACGTGAAAGGATTTTCAATCCTTTTCCATCAAGAATGCTTGGAAGGACATTAGACCCAGGTATGCTTAAGATTGTTTGGAGTAAAATTGCAATCCTTCGATGCTCCTCTGTTCTTTGGTTAGCGGTCAAAGGTAAATTGTATACCAAGGATAAACTAGCTAAATGGCATTGTATCCAATATGATGTGTGTGTTTTGTGCAAGAATGCCAATGAAACTACTGTTTATTGTCCTTTTAAATGTAATGTTAATAATCAAGTCTGGAAGAAGTAACAATTGATGGGGTTTTGTCTTATCATAATCAACACTATGTATATGATTTTTCATCAGTTCATAAATAAGGCAGCTATGAAAGGCCAATTGGTTATGCTTAGGAGATTAATGCTCATAGTTATGATTTATTATACGTGGAGAGCTAAGAATAAAGTAGTTTTTCAACAAAAGGTTCCTAGCCTATGAATATTTTGAGGCAAATTCTTTTAATTGTTACATACAAATACCGGGATAAGAGATATAGTATAAACGTTAATTGTTTGATAGAGAGGTTTCATATTTTGTAATGAGAGTCTCATGGGCATCTCTTTGGGTTTTGTATCCATTTATGTTAAAGTTAATGGATTTTTTTTGTGTTTTAAATAAACAATCAATCATATTTAACATCAAGATATGATATTTTAATAATAAAAGTGTCCAAATTGGTATATGAATATATTTTTAATTGTAAATTTAAATACATATATTAACACCTAATTTTGATGCAGAAATACGGAAGCGGCTCGAAAGCCTAGTGATGATCGTTCATGTTCTAAATAGCATGAATTGAGTTGACATTTGCTTTTTAGAGATTGCATTACTTCACTCTAAGTGTTTTCTAAGCTTGCATAACATGTTTCTCCAAAATTCGGTTTTAAGCATAAACAATGCATTTTTCAGACAGTTTTCATTATAACTTTTTCTACAAGTGTCCAAATGACTTGAAATTATGATGGTTGGTAGTTGAGGCCATTCCGCACATTTTCTCAGTTTTAAGTTTTTGCAAAATCGAACGTTTGGAGGCCCAAAAGGGTCTAACGCCACTCTAAAGAGTGGAATTGGGCCTAACGCCACTCATGAGACTGGCGTTGGGCTCAACGCCACAAGGAAGACTGCCGTTGGGCCCCCAACGTCAGTCAGGAGATCTCAGCTGTAAAAAGCCCATTTTGGAACTGTTTCGGCCCGGAATGGCCCGTATGAGTCGTACACGCGTTCCAAAGCTCTGGAGGGCTATTTTTGTCCAAAATATCATTTGCTTTAGGCTCAAGTCATTGAGTTTCAATAGGAAATTGATTGTGGTAACCCTAGCTTAAGTTTTAAGCTAAACCGGGTATAAATAGAGGTCTAAAACTAGGTTTTAGAGAAAGGCAGCCAGAGCATACGAATTTAGGGTTTGATTTCTGATATCAACACTTTAAACTCACTCATAGTTAAGAAACACCATACTACATTCACTTTTTCACTTTAACAAGTATAAAAACTCTTTGATTCTTGCATTCAAAGGTGGTTTTGAGTTTCCAATCCATTGAAGCAAGTCTCCAGCAGCTCTTAATCAATAAAAAGCAACATAAAAGTCACTCAAATCAGATCTTAGGGTTATCAAGAGCTTCCAAGTTGATTCCTTAAAAGGTAAGTCATCTTTTCTTTTTTTCATTGTTTCTTTGCATGTTTGCATATTATAAACAAGCTAAATGTATTGTTTTGCTACTGTATTCTTTTGTTTTGCATGTTTAAATAACGTTTTTGCATGTTGATTTGATTTAAATGCCATTAAATGCCATGTTCATGTTTCATAATTGCTTAAAGTTACATCTTTTTGCATGTTTATGTGTTTGTGTGTTCAGATCTGCATTGTTTGATGTTATTTTAAATATTTTCCATGCATAAAGATCTATTCTTTCCATGATCTATCATGTAAAAATCGTTTCTTTTGCATAAAGTTTGTTTCTTTTGCATAAAAATCATGTTTTTGAGTTATAATGCGTAAAAGGTTGCATCTTTTTGTGTGAAGTTGTTTTCTTTCTATGTTTTAATGAATAAAGTTTATTTCTTTGTATGTAACATGTGAAATTCTATTGTTTTATTGTTTCATGAATAAAGTTTATTTATTTGCATGTTTTATGTTTAAAAATTGTTTCTTTTGATGTTTTATGAATAAAGCTTGTATCTTTTGCATGTCTTAAGTATAAAGTTGTAATCTTTGAATGTTTTACTTGTAAAATTTGCATCTTTTTATGTTCTATGCATGCCATGATTAGATCAAGGTTATTTTGTCATGTTTCATGCATTTTTATGTGTTTTGATGTTTGTTCTATGAGTTTTTGTCTCTATTTGATCATTTTTGGGGCTTGGTAAACCCTGAAAATTGTGTTTTTTGTCAAATCGCATTCT
>CANYLF010628407.1:0-16316 GCA_948193215.1 Bocquillonia castaneifolia
CTACCATTTGAAAAAGCTATAAACATATATATTGCATTACATTATATGATGCAACAATGGTCCATCCAACCCATTCAAAGTCAAAACCACTATACCCTTTACTCTTAAATTAATTTTAATTTGGTTGTTATAACCAATATCATCAATTTATAAAGTTTAATAAACTACAAATTATGATCATATTTTACACATTAAATATGTTCCCTACATGCATAAAATTTTAGTTAAAAACATAATTGATATTTTCAATTATTGATCCATTGTCTTACATTATACTAGTAACCAATTCATACATTTCGTCTCAAAATTTGTTAAGAATTTAAGCATTATAAATACCATTGCTTAATAATAGTAATAATAATAATAATATGAATAGCTTTTGTTTATTCATTTTATTTGTATGATTCATTTAATATGATAGTAAATATATTTATAATCAATTTAAAAATTTCAGATTCCAATATTTATTTCAAATAAAAATAAATGTATCGAAGTTTTTAATCCACTTAATTTTTAGAGGTAAAAGAAATGAATTTATGTTTTGACTAGAAAATGTGAATATAGTAAAAAAAAAAAAGGTCATATATAACAAGATAAAACAAAATAGGAGGATGAAAATGTACACTGCACATGATAATCAAGTATTAAATTGCCCTTTTTTCTAATAAATTTCAGAAATAAATACTATAAAAAAAAAAAAAAGAAACACATAATGTAGTAACACAACTAGTAAAAATGTGTGGATCATGGAGGGGAGAAATAAGTTGTGGCTTGGGTTTCTTCTTTGGATCTGACTCTTCTCTTTCATTTAAATTTAATTTAATTTTACTTTTATTTTTAATTACTAAACTAAAACAATGCAATAACAACACAGACACATCACAAAAAGCAAATCTTAAAAAATAAAAAAATAAAAAAAAAATACACACAAACAATAAGATCATCAATAATTAGATATACCTATGCTAAGCTGTGCCTTTGAAGAAGAAGAAAATAAAATAATAAATAAAACAAAATAAATTCATTTTATTTATTTTTCTTAAAATTTTTTTCCTCTCTGTTTCTCGAAACCTCTTTCCATATTTTTTCATATGAGCTCGATCTTTGTTTCCATAATAAGCTTTCCTTCTTTTATTTTTCTCTCCTTTTTTAATTTAACTAGTCAAAATTCCAAATAATAGTAACAGAAATTCGATCTCTGTAATTAAAAATCACGAGGTGATTGATTTGATTTTATTTGATTCGATTTTGATTCCATATAATTTAGAAAATGAGAAGGTGAAACCACAAATTAAGAGAGGAAAAAGAGAGAGGATGCTGTATTTGAAGCAACCGAGCTTCATTATTATCTATAAATAAATAAGTGTTATTTAGTTTTTTTTGTTTACTCAATTTAATTTTTGTATATTTATTTGCATGAAATTGTGATAAATTCCCTGAGCCAGAGGCTCGGGGGAGAGATCTAATAGGTCAATAATTGAATCGAAATCTCCAGAATTTAATAAAAATAAATTTAATTACAAACAAAGGAAAAGGAAAAAGATAGAGTGAGATGGCGTCCATGGAGAATGGTAGTGGTCCAGCAACACCTCCACATGATGATGAACAGCAGTTGCTCCCTTCTGATGGGCGGCAACTTTATGTTATGCAGAAATTTAGGCTCTATGAAACTCGATCGGTAATTATATCTATCTATTTAATTTTATTGAGATCTCTTTTCATTTACTGCTGTAATTTACTCGAATTAATTCACTGATTGGTGTTTATTTAATAATTGCACTCAATGATCATAGCTATTAACAATGTTAAACTGCTTGATATCAATGTGTGTGTCTTGTGACTGTATGGGGATAGGTTTTTGCGCATTTTAATGTAAATACATATATGCCTGTGTTTTTATAATTATTATTATTATTTTTTGTTTTTTTTTCCAGAAATTTTACATGATAGGAAGGGATAAGAGTAGGACGTATTGGAGAGTGTTAAAGATCGATAGACAAGACCCTTCTGAGCTGAATATACGTGAAGATTCGACTACTTATACCGAGAGAGAGTGTTCTGATCTGTTGAGACGAATACATGAAGGAAATAAAGCCACTGGTGGATTGAAGTTTGTTACTACTTGTTATGGGATTGTTGGTATGTCTATCTTTCCCTTTTTTTTTTCAATTTTATTTTTGTTTATGGCGCTTGAGCATTTCAATGCTTTTACTATGATCTTAGTGTTTTTTTCCTGCTTTTTTTAGGCTTTATCAAATTTTTGGGGCCATATTACATGCTGATTATTACGGAAAGAAGACAGATTGGTGCTATATGTGGTCATAATGTTTATGCAGTCTCCAAGAGCGAGATGATTCCATTGCCAAATTCTTCTGTTGAGTCCAACATTGCTAACTCTAAGAATGAGAATAGGTATCTTGTCCAATGTATTTTAGCCTTTCTACTTGTGAAAAGTTCTGTTTTGTTTCTTTTTTAGCTCTTTTTTAATCTTGATGCAACAAACAGTTAGTTCTTTTCCATCATCAAAATACTCTTATGCACTTTTGATTGCAAAATCTTGTGGGATAATTTTATCAAACAATTAGACGAGTGACATTATGCCTCAAATCGACCAAGATTATCACAACTAATCTCTCAAACTCCTCTCTATTGCTAGATATTGAAATTATTAAATCCATGGAAGAATATCAATGTTTTAGTTATTCTTCAATAGTGTTTTGGTGGATCCCAAATAATCAGTATTTATGGGGAATTATATTAATATTCTATGTGGTGGTAGTTTTTTTTTTTATACTTTTTGGTTGCTGAGCATTTCGTATATTTTTCTGAGATTTTTTTTCACTTTTGTTTTTGAATTTTGATTATCTCTCTCACTGATGACTTATAGATACAAGAAGCTCCTATGCACAGTGGACCTGACAAAGGACTTCTTTTTTAGCTACTCATACCATGTTATGCGTAGTCTTCAAAAGAATCTGTGTAATAAAGAAACTGGCCAGGTCCTTTATGAAACTATGTTTGTTTGGAATGAGTTCTTGACCCGTGGAATACGAAATCACCTCCAAAACACTCTTTGGACAGTTGCATTAGTGTATGGCTTCTTTAAGCAGGTGAGTAATGACTAAGTTAATCTGTCTAAATCTTTTGTGCCTGTTGGTTGCCTATTTGCAAGCTAGGTTATGATGTCTAGCTGGATCCTTGTTACATGCTAAATTAGCTTTAGTTTTTATTTCATCTATCTATTCCTGAAAATTTATGTTGCTTTCCTCGCACACTTTTTTGTGGGTTAATCAAATAAATTGCAAATTGTTAGTTAAAACATGTTTATTTTGGCACACTCTTTCTTCAACTTTGCTTTCTTAATTGGTGCAGATTGTTAATTTGTTGCAGTCATGATTTTGTCTAAACTAATGTCTTGTCGCTCTAAATGCAGGCCACACTTTCCGTATCTGGACGGGACTTCAAACTCACCCTTATTGCTAGACGTTCACGCCATTTTGCTGGTACCAGGTAGGAAGCATGCATAGTTTTTTTCTCCTAAGTAACTTTTCACATAGCATGAAATTGTAGTTTCAAGCCTGGGCTGGACATCTACTCAGGGGGCGTATTTGTTATTTTGCTTGTTCACAAATAAGTCAGTTATTGAAAAGCAGGATGAAACTAAACTCAACCAAGAGAACAATTGCCAGATGTGACAACTTAAGTGGACATAATATTTTAGCTTAGTTATAAAATTTGGAGACCAATACAATCATTTCTTTTATCGATATATAATTATCAACAAAAATTAAGGGATCACCTGGTATGCAAACTATCCAGCAACTAGTGTGGAAGTATATGTGCATGCACTTTTCCCTTTGCATGCTTTGCAGAGTGGTGGTTTTAATACCTTGAATCCATGAACTATAGGTCACCAAAGCGACAGCTTTACCGGGTGTTCGAGGCTAGTCTTTCTCATATAAATGGAAATAATATAGAATTAAAATATGCAGTTACTATATTCAGATGCCAAATTTCTCATCAACTTCTTGTTGTTTTGAGTAAAGATTTCTCAAAGTGCAGATTAAAACCATTCCTATGTACCAAAAAATTAAATTGTAAAATCATTCTTTCAGGCTTGTTGCAACTTTGTTTCTGTCTAGAGTTGAAATGTGAAAAGGCATAAACATAATATGGGATTTTAACAATTGCCAGATGTGAGTTTTAAGCATTTCTCACGGTTAAATATCAAATGAGAAAAATCTGTTTGAAAATCTAATATTTTGGCTGGCATAAATTTTTTACTGGGTTCAAGTGAGATACAGGTTCTTAAAACTTCTGTCTATCAAGTTTTTAGCAACATTGTACTGCTAGTGGTCTAATCAGATGGGTTTGTTCATGGATCCAAACTTTCATGTTTAATAACACTTGCAACTAGCTACCTAAGCATGGGAAAAATTTTGTCATAGAAGAAAGTAAAATTTATAGATTTCTGACAACAATAAACTTTTCAACTTCATCAGGAAAAAATCCTCTTCTGAGGTTTACATGAAGAAAGGAAGCATAAAAAAATGTGTCTTTGACAAGACATCATGTTTTTTAATTGAATGAATAGGGAATCCTATTAACACAGTAATGGAGTTCTGAGATCATCAAATAAAGGAGCTTTTTTTCAATAGCGAAGACAGAAGCTACAGTCTTTCTAATGTTTTTGTGCTCTATATAGCAGTTTTAAATCATCTTTAAATAATACAGCAAAAAAAAAAAATCATCTTCAAATAATGTTTGTGATATGTATGTGGAGTGTTATTCTTTTTTCCTTTGCATTTGATTAGTATCAAAATATTTTCCATTCACCAGAGTGAATTTAATGGTACAGTATCTCATGTTTATTATCTACTTTGACCTTGGGCTGCATTCTTTTCAATTCAGGTACTTAAAACGCGGTGTAAATGAGAAGGGCAGAGTAGCTAATGATGTTGAGACAGAGCAGATTGTATTTGAGGACATTCCTGAAGGGTTTCCCATCCATATAAGTTCTGTTGTCCAAAACCGTGGTTCTATACCACTATTTTGGTCACAGGAAACATCACGTTTGAATATCAAGCCAGACATTATACGTACGTCTTTGGACCTGTGAAATTCTTGGTAAATGCATTTTGTTCTTTTATCCTCACACAGCTTCTTGTCCTTGCAGTGTCAAAAAAGGACCCAACTTATGAAGCAACCAGACTCCATTTTGAGAATCTTGCCAAGAGATATGGAAACCCTATCATCATTCTGAACCTGATTAAGGTAATTTTCTTTTCATCAGCTAATTGCTCCATTTCTCTTGTTTTTCTTTGCTGCTGGAGTAAATGCCTTGAACATGTGTTAGGTGCTAAATATCTTATAATACTGCTTGTCAGTTTTTTTTGATGTCTTGAGCTTTCTTGACAATGCTATTTCTGTTTCACAGACACAAGAGAAGAAGCCTCGGGAATCGATTCTCCGTGCAGAGTTTGCTAATGCAATTGATTATATCAACAGAAATTTGCCTGAAGAGAACCGTTTAAGGTTCCTTCACTGGGATCTACACAAGCATACCCGAAAGTATGTTTTTTTATTTGATTTTAAGCTTCTTGAGATATTCACTCTAATTTTTTGCCAACTTCTTTGTTCTTCCTTTTTTTTTTCTACAACTTTTCGAAGAGTTGAATCTTAGAAAAAGAATCTTTTTTTTTTCCCATGCCTACAGCAAAGCAACAAATGTTTTGTTACTTCTGGGGAAAGTAGCTGCCTTTGCTTTGACGTTGACAGGTTTCTTTTACTGTCAAGTAACACCAGCTTTGAGACCTGAAGGGTGTACAGACTGGCCTTCCATTGAGTAAGTTGATTTGTCATACTTTGATATCTGTGACCTATGTATTATTATATGTTGCTCCTAGGGCTGTGCGTCAGTTTGTTCTGTCAACTATAAAACAATCTTTTTTTCATAAATTTGGACAAAGCAAACCGAACTGAACAATATATAAAACTCAATTTAACCGATCTGCAAAAATTGGGTTCAGTTTGGATTGGCAATTCAGTTACAATGGCTTCATCTTCTTTCATTCAAAGAATCAGAGAAGAAAATCAAAACTCCAGCAAAAGTGATGCTCTAACCTGGGCCATCATATATTTATCCTAGAGCCTAAGCGGCTATGCCTCCTAACTAGCTTGAAATTTGATTCAATACTTATAAACTATATATATAATTTTCAGTTGGCTCAGTTAATTGAGCCATTCAACTATGAAAATCGAACCAAATTTGAAATTACAAAACCAAACTGGAATTTGTTAAATCATTCTAGTAGGTTCAAAAATTCAGTTTTGGTCAGCTCTTGCACACCCCTATTTGCTGGTACCAGTTTGCCATGTCTGGGTGCTTGCATCCTGCTAGTGAGTGCTTGGAAGATCAGCTGTGGTACTTGAATGTATGACTTCATGAAGAAATCTTGTTGCAATTTACTTCATTAATTTAAAGTTTATTCTTAATTAGTCACGAGTCATGTTTTAATGGTGGCATGTTTGTTATGGCGAGTATTATGCAGAAATGCTGAGAATGGCCACCTAACACCCCAGAATACATGCAGCAAATATGATGAGGATGCCGATGACTTCGATAAGAAGTTGAACAGAGGTAATGGCGTTGCTAATGGAAATCATTCTGTAAAGCATCCAATGTTCCAAAAAGGCGTACTCAGGACCAATTGCATAGACTGTCTTGATCGTACAAATGTTGCACAATATGCATATGGTTTGGCTGCACTTGGACATCAACTTCATGCTTTAGAAATAATAGACACACCGAAGATAGACCTTGATGCTCCTTTGGCAGATGAATTGATGGGATTTTATGAAAGAATGGGTGATACACTGGCTCATCAATATGGTGGGTCAGCTGCACATAACAAGGTGTGTCTAACATTCTAAATTAAATAAAGTCTTAATTCCAATTGATAACGAGCATGATCTTTGGAAATCGTCCTTGATACTCCTACTAGTGTCCCTACTCATCCAATCTTCCACCTTAGTGCATAAATGGGACTTCATTTCTAACTGTACCACACCTTGGTTTTATATAGATATTTTCTCAGAGGAGGGGTCAGTGGAAAGCAGCAACCCAGTCGCAGGAGTTCTTCAGAACTCTACAACGGTATTATAGCAATGCATACATGGATGCAGAAAAACAAGATGCCATTAATGTGTAAGTTATGCCTGGCTTTCTATCAGATGGCAGGTTAATCTTTTACAAGACGTAAGATGCCCATAAGTGTTGTTTGTCTATGAGTTTGACATTGAGTTAATCCATTCAAACAGTTTCAAATGTTCAAAAGATGGCCAGTTCTGTTTTTAGAAATAAAATTTCTCCTTTTCTTTTGTGATATATTTCTGAGGAAAGCACTGCCGGGGTCTGAACAGTTTGCTACAGTTATTATATTTGTAACGCTGTTTTATTTTTCTAAAACCTTTTTTTTTGATGATCATTTGAGCAGATTCTTGGGACACTTCCAACCACAACTTGGTAAACCTGCACTTTGGGAACTCGATTCAGATCAGCACTACAGTGTTGGAAGGAATGGGCTGACAAATGTCGATGAAGATGGAAGGTACCTTGATGAATAAAGCCTTGAACTTCATAAATTAGTTCCGAGAATTTTCTTCATCAATTGACTGACTGTTCCTGGGAAAAATGCACCCTACATCTTGAAAATCTGCATTTCATCTGATTAGTGTTGGTGTTAAATGATACGTAGGCTTTGATTAGTGTTAGTGTTGCTGATTGAATGTCGGTACCATTTTCCCTTGAAATGATACAAGATCAGACAAATTGCATCTTTTAACAAATAAATTTCAGGCTTTCACTTTATGTCCTTATCTCTTTCATTTATTTTTGGTTCATTCCTCCATGAGAAAATAAGGTGAAAGAAGGGAGGGGGGGGGGGGGGTGTGGGACAGAGTGGTGTGGTATTACAAGTTTCTGCTACTCGTCTTTTAACATCCAAGTTCTTTTCATTTAGGGCATTTTTCAAAAGGTGCATGTCAGATGGAAATATTCTTCATGGGAGCAGCTCCCCAGTGTCAGCCCCAAATGCCATGCAGAAGAAATTTTCCACTTCAGCTTTTCCAGATCATCAATGGGAAACAGATACTAATGTTCTTTCTGAGTCATCCCCTGAGATATCAGCTTGTGAAAGTGACATAGCATTTTCAAGGTTTGCTTTCTTCACTTTGCCCTTGTAATTTAAACTGATGTTGGTGTTGACTTGTATCCATATCTTTGTCTAATGATAAATTCCACAAAGATTTGCCATCTGCCATATCCATATCTTTGTTTGACAATAAATTTCATAAAGAATAGAGATTTTTTAATATAAATCTTGAAATTTTAGCAGGACAGACTTAGAGATTATTGAAATGCGTGGTTTTGTTTTAAGGTATTGTGTTTGCTTGCAGATGCTCTGGTAGTTGAGAATTAGGACATTTCTTTGCTATTAGTGAACTTGTTTCTGTTTATGCATTTTCTTCTATAATGAATTGTGAAGGAGCATTTTTAGCTGATATTCAGTGAGATAGAAGTTTTAACTTGTGTTTTTATGGTATACTTGCCTGCTTTTGCTGTGTGAGAGGGATATCATCCTCTTTGATTTTCACCTTTCTTAACTTAACCATAGACATTTCATCATCATCTGCAAAACTTGTCCTTCAAATTGTTTTCTTATTTTCACTTTCTAATGATGAAATTGGTACCATCTATGGAAGTTCTGAGACTGTTCCTTTTATATATATTCATTTTTTGGGCAATGGATCTTATCATCAAATGTTGCTGAGCGTATTTGGTTGGCCTTTGACAAGGTTGGACCTTTACTCTTTGGAGTTCTGCATGGTAGCGCTTTGCTACAAGTATTCTGAAATGTTGAAGACACTGTTGTGTGGTCACTTCTGTGTTTTTATTTCAACTTTTGTGGCAGGTAATAAAAGTCAGTTCTGTAGCCACCTGCCTGCAGAGCGGATACTTGTTCTGATACTACAGACTGATTTTCCGTATCTTTTCCTATTTGACTCTGCTCATTAGGTGCTATATTTCTTTGTATAGGTACACTCCTACAATGTCTCGCAGACAGCTTTTTGGGAATGTGGAAAGAGACAAATACCTTGGAATTGATCATATTTACTTCTCTGAAGACACATTTAATTGCTCAAACTTTGTTGACTTGGACTGGCTGTCTTCCTCTGGAAATTCATGTGAAGAAGAGCCATTTGAGAGGTACTTTCTATAGATGTCATGTAAGGATTTTGTGTGAAGTCATCTGGAATCCAAAGGATAAATTGCCCAAGTACAAGAACACATGCACCATATTACAGAGAAATGAATTCTGCAGAAGATAGAACTAAGTTTTGTGATATTATGCCTTGAGATCAAGCAGTATGTTTTGAGAAACCGAAGTACAGAACACCATGCTGAAAATCCATTTTTTTTCTCTAAAAGCAAAAGCGAATTTCCCTTGCTGTGAAACAATTTAAATGTTTTTCCACCTCTTATATGGCTATGGGCTGTTATCCGGACTAAATTTGACCAATAATTGGATTTAGAAGCTAGAAACACTCAACCCTCAATAAGTGTGTGCATAAAAGTAGGCTTTTTATTCCTTTTCTGGTTTCTTTTAGGGGCCAATGTAACTAGGCAGTTCTAGATTCCTCATCAGTTTACATACTTGTGCAGGTCATGTGTGCTTACAAGCTCTCTAATAGGGTTGTCATCTGAGAATGTTGTCAATGGATTAATGAGTGAAACAACCCCATCTACCAGTGAATGTGGATCCAGCTCAAAGGTCAACATTTTCTAACTATGCTGGCTGCCCTTCTCATGGTGTTTGTTATCAACTAACCTATCCTAAGTTGCAAATCACTTAAAACTTTTCAAAAAGAAGTGAAAAATAAATAAATGATTTATGTTTTCTGAAATCACATTAAATAAACGTCAGATGTCTTATAAGTCATCTGTGCATTCATGGGGCCAGTTTGTGGTTGCAATTAGGAATAGGATGATAAATTGCAGGTGGTCACAGAAAAAGAATTAGGACCACTGAGTGACTTCCATTGGCTCAATGGCATTCAGTTTCAATCTAGCCCAGCATGATGCACTTTGGATGTGTGTTTGCCATCTGAAAAATTGGCTGATACATGATTGCCTTACGTAATTGTTTTAATACAAGATTTCATATCAGAAAGTATTGATTACCTCTGATTTTAGAAAAAATATCATGCTGCCATTGAATTGAATTGATGGTCCAAAAATCGTGTTTGGTTTCAGTTGCTTTTGGTCTTATGTTTGTGAAAACAAAGTGAAGAAGTAAAAAATTGATTTATCGTACTGGAGAAAATTTAATTCAGCTACTTGACATGCTAATTTGACTTTCTCTGATCTTTAGGGAAGGGAGCAGACTGGAACAGATCTTGGTGTGCTGGTTAATCCAGAGAATTCAAATGTTCCTGAGGAATTTTCAGATAGCTTTGTGAATTGGGTAAACTATGGAGAAGCACTCTGCCATTGAAGTCAGCTTGTTTTGCCCAGAATTACTACTTTAACCTTCCCTCAATTGACCCAACCTGCTTTAAAGATGCTCTGATCCACTGATATAGAGAGGTTACCAAGGGTAGAACTAGAGAGGCGATGCAAGGCCAAATAGGAGAAAAGAATGGCAGTTGCATTGGCAGTACTTCGCATGTAATATATCTGAGAGAAAGCTATCCCAGCCCCCATTGTGATGCAGTGTTGATTCCATCGTGGAAACCTCGACGGAACTGAATACTGGAGTATAAAGAGTACATAGTGGACAGTTGAGAAAAAGAAGGAAAAAGGGGGGAAAAAAATTCTTTTTGGAGCTCTTTCTTCATTACTTTACTAGTTCATGGGCTTCCTAGATTTCAATTTTTGTAAATATATTCTCTCTGGTCTTTGAGAGCTCCACTCTTTAGAATTTCAGGCATTAATTCTTTATTTCTCCTCATGCTTATCTTTATAGTAAAATGTGATACTAACAATTCAACTGTTTGGAGGAGAGACCTACAATTATAGGACTGATGTTCTCTCTGAGCCATCCAAATGCAAAAGCTTCAATTTTTTTTCTGGTTTTCCAGTTGGGAGCATTTGGTTGCTTGCCGATCTTGAGGTATATGAAGGATGAGAGATTAGCAGTGGCATAAGTTAGAAACACCTTCTGTATTGTTTTCTGTGCTAAAGGTTTTATTTTAACATCAAAAATTCATTTCGCTTCTCTTTGATTTCTCGAGTTGCTCCGATTTCCAAATTTAACATTTATTTTTCAGTCAATTAGGAAACTTGGCAATTCAATTTGTACTTTGCCACTATCACACTCAAAACTACTGGAATCCATCAGCATTTTCTGTCAAGTAGGTAGCCAGTTGTTATAAGGGTAGCTGATTAATCTCAAGTGTTCACTTAAATTAACAAAACAAATACCAGCAGTTCCCATTATAAATCAAGCAATAATTAAAGCATATGCTGAGATGAAGGAAATGTAACTGATTTCAAAAGTTTTGCTACAAGCAGCGAACAAAATCAAAATACTCAGGCCATTCAGCCAAGGATGGGGAAGATTCTGGTGATGTGCTCTAATGGAACAGTATCCACGGTGTTCTTCTTCAGCTCAGGATGGTTAAATTCATTGCTGGGCAGGGCAATGAGTTGGCCCTTGCCATGCCCCTTCTCTATTATCCAACCACAGTTCGCCACTTGTTGTTCAAGGAATTTATCCAAGGATAGGCCTTCAATGTTGATAGCCTGTCATTCATGTTGTAAGTAAGGGCAAGAAATGTCCCAGTGTCAAAATAACTAAAGTATTGATTGGGTATAGGAATCTTATGATTCAACAATAACTGACCAAAAGTTATAACCCCCCAAAGGTAGAATAATTCAAGTGCTAACATCTTGAGAAAATATAAAATCGGTATTGTTTGCTAAATGTACAGAACCTACAATTTTATTTTACAAGTTATTCTGTTGGGACATTGAAAAAGTGCAGGTAATTCAACTTGATGGATGAAGATGAACTCATTTTCAGCATTTCTCAAAAAATTTCTTTTGCCAGCAACATAAATGGGGCATTTAAAAACAAAACAAATCGACGCATACAATGAACAAGAATGAGGAAGTGTACCTCAGCCAGAACAGACCGTGGAATGTTTTGGTAAGTCAAGGTTAGCAGATGAATTGCATATGCTTGGATTGCTTGCTCAAAACCTACATTTGGACATTTTGTAAGCCACGTGCATAATACAGACACGCTCAAACAGAACAGAACACTTAAGCAGGATAATGACAATTACTATTAGCTGAATGAATACCGGTATGACAACAATAGAAAGGAAAGTCAAACCATTTAGAGCATGCACTGTGAAAGTTATCAATATATATATATAAGATAATATGAGCTAAATGTTTAATCCAATTGGCCCACCACAGCTACATCATTCTCCACACTCAAAATGATTAAGTGGCCATTCTTAGTTAACATATGAAGTAAATCTCCAATCTCAAAACCTTATATAATACCATGTTTTGTATACAAAAAATAACAGCCATTCCCTACAATGTTAATCCTGAATAAATGCAAGTCCAATTATTAAGAGTAATGAAAACAATACAACCAGAGAGAATAGGAGAAACTATCAGAGCCCGTGGTTTACCTGGCACAGCTTCGACTATGTGGCGACTCTTAGCTGCTTCATCCCAAAATTGGCGGAAGCGTCCAGTCTGCAAACAAAGTAGTAACAGGTATATAAAACTATCTTCTTCCAAAATATCACATATGCAGTGGATTAATGCAGAGAAGAGACACTGAGTTACCTCCAAATAATGAGAAAGAACAATGAGCGTCTTGAACTGTTCCTCCATTTGCTGGCAACCACCAAAGACATAACATCAGTAATCACTAGCATTAGTTCCTAAAGGAACTCTAAAACTGAATCAAAAATGTAAACAGATCTTTGTAGAACAAAATAATGACCAGAGGGACCCTAATAAAATGTCAAAGAAATAATAATAATAATAATTATTACCACTCTTTCAGGAATCAAAAATAGACAAAGGCTAAAATCAGGAGCAGGCATTGCCATCAGTGCCTGAGGAATGAAAAACAAATACATCAGAACCACATCCGATGCTAACAACAAAGACGGCATGATGATAACAACAACGAGAACAATAGAAGGAAAAATACCTTGACCAAGATTCTAGCAACAATTTGAGTGCTCATTCGCTCCGGCTCAAACTGCAGCATCATGATCAACAGCAAATAATGTTTACCGCTAATTTCAATTTTAATTACTAGAAGTTCATTTATTTGAAAAAAAAAAATAAAAATGAAAACCTGATAGAGGCGAAGAAGGCATAGATTAGCATCCAGACTGTATGTTTGCGAAGAAACCTAATATAATTTTAAAAATTAAACAGTTATAGGCTAAGAATCATTTATCAAACATATAAAATGCAACAAGATATTTCAAATACACAGAAAGAGAGAGAGACCTGTTCGTTAACGTAGTTTTCGAGATCGGGAAGAATATCAGGATTGTACGGATTCACTGCTACCAGTTGTTCTACTGTGTATGCCACTTGCTGCTGCTGAGTCTGCGTCTCTCTTCCCATTCTTCTTCTTCTTCTTTTTTTTTTTCTTTTTTTCTTCTCTCTTGTTGTATCAATCAGCGACTCTCTCTGTTTCGGTCTCTTGTTTAGGGCATCTGCGTTACACTGCTGCTTATGTATAGAAAGACTTTTATGCCCCCCTTTCCCGGGCTCTTTTATTTACTTTCTTTTTATTTTTTTTAGGTGTTTTTTTGGCATTTTTTTAGGTGTTTTTTTTTTTTTTTTTTCTGGCTTTTACATCAACTGATCCACATTCGGCATGTCACTATAATTTTATAATATATTTTACGTTTGTACCATTCAATTATTTACTCATTGAGTTTTTTTCGCTTAATTAAAAGCCCTCTTAGATTTACTTCCATCTAACTATTTACCCATTTTATTTTTTTTAACCATTAGTCAACAAGTCAAATGGCTCAATTGCAAGATAAAAAGTTCAATTTAGTCCCTCAACTTTATTTTTAGCCAATAAATTCTTATAAAATCACTTTTAATTAATAAATATTATATAAAATTATATTTAAACTCAAAAAAATTTAATTAAATTTATTAAAAATCTAAAAACACTCTTATAAAACTTATAATAAATATTAAAATTAGTTATAAAATTATAAAAAATACATATAATAAATTATGAAAATTTAATTAATAATACAGAATTATATCTAAGATATGGGACATTATTATTAATAAATTTCTCAAATAAATACTATAATTTTACAAAAAAAACATCAGTAAAATATTAAAATTATCTAGATTTTTTTTAAATTATAAAAATTAAAAAATGTAATAAGTATTTTTCTCATATTAAACTGAATAAAAATTTTAAAATATTTGTACAATATTAACTTTACTTAATAAAAGTTCTCATAAAATTATTAAAATTTTATGCAATTTTTTTCTCAAAAATTATACACAATTAGTCTAAAATATAGTTATAGAAGATGATTATCTTATTTTTCTTTATTTTTTAAAGATGAAAAAATTTTAGATGAAAAATAATTATCATACAATAAATCAATATTTTATTAAATTTAATATAAGAAAAATATTTATTACATTTTAAAAATTTTTTATATTTTTGAAAAATTTTAGATAATTTTAATATTTTATTGATGATTTTTGTTAAACTATAGTATTTTTTTAAAATTTATTAAAAATAGTTCCAATATTTTAGATATAATTTTTTTAATATTAACTAAATTATAATAATTTTAGTAATTTTATAACTAATTTTAATGATTTAAGTGTTTTATTATAAGTTTTATAAGATTTGTTTTTGTAATTTTTAATAAATTTATTTAAATTTTATTGAGTTTAAAAATAATATTATATAAAATTTATTGATTTTTTTAATTAAAAGTGATTTTATAAGAATTTATTAGCTAAAATTGAAGTTTAGAAACTAAATTGAACTTTTTTCATGCAATTGAACCATTTGACTTGTTAACTAACAGCCAAACGGAGGGGGGCAAATATTGTAACACCCTTAAAATAAAAAATAATAATAAAAAAAATATTTTTGAAAGATTTATAAATATTATTAAAAAGAATTTTTATAATTTAAACCGGATGTATTTGGAAGAAAAATTATTATAAATGTTAAGTTGTAATTTATAAAATATCTAAAGGTTAAAATAATAATTAACCACCACCACCACCACCACCACCATCATCATCATCATTATACATAGTGATGGGAGGAGGCAGATGCCTCCCCCGTTAATTAACTTATGTTTATATATATATAATTCTCTCAAATTTTTAACTCTTATAACTCTCACATATTGAGTTAGAATCAAATAATTTTGGTGTCTATGGCTTCGTGGTCTCTCAAGTGTCATTTTATGTGATCAATTGATAGGGTTTTATCGGGTAGAATTTACAGATCTGAGGTAAGAAATTCAAAATAGATTTTCTCATTTTCTATTAAATCCGTTTATTGTTTTATAAAACTGATCATATATCTGTGATCTAGAGCTTGAGAGAAGTTCGGTGGTGTTTTCAAAATTTAATTCTGACACCATTGAATCGGTGGCTTAGTGGGCCCCACATGTGGACCCTACCAGTAGGCCCCTGTGTGGACCCCCAACTGTGGGCCCCACACGTACGATTCATTTTGTATTGTAGCACGTATTGTTCATTTTATACTGTAGTACGTGCACTGTTCATTTTATAATGTAGAGTACTATTCACAGTACTATAGCGAGTACTATTCACAGTACTGTATTAGAGTATTATTCCCGGTACTGTTCATTTGACCAAATATGTCGTTGGACTTAATTTTCGTGCTGATTTCAATTCTGCAATTGAAATCTACAGATTATTTTTCAGTAATTTCTAAAAGACTTTTTATATAATTTTAACGGTGTTTTTAAATAAATAATTTGAATAATAACTGTTTTTCAAAACTTAGTAAAAATTACGTTGAACATTAATTCGTATAGGTTTTGGATGGAGAGCATCAGAATTGGAAGGATGGAATATAATCGCTAGTCAGGTGAGGAAATAAGTTATTTTTTTTTTGTGTAAAGGTATCCCGGTTGTACCCCTGGATTATTGAGTTTGCATGCTAATTGTTACTATATATTTGTTGTGTGTGGTATATATATATATATATATATATATATATATATATATATATATA
>CANYLF010628735.1:0-10033 GCA_948193215.1 Bocquillonia castaneifolia
CATATATATAGGCCCATGAAGTTATTAGGTTTCGTTTGAACAGTATGAAAACGAAGCACCGGCCGTAGACGACCTTTTATTTCTTCTACAATTCGCTGGAATCGTGGAGACGATTCCCGAAGTGTTTTTTGTGCGCTTTTGCCTCGCTATATATTTTCTCATCCTACTCACTGCAATTCCCTCCTTTATACCACTTCTATTTCTCAAATTACAAAGGTTCTTGATTTCTTCTTTTTGCAATTTTTCTTTCTAAATAATCTTTAAACAGCAATAAATATGGCTAAAGACGGACCCAACTGGGACGGATTGCTAAAGTGGAGTCTTGCTCACTCTGATGGGACTGCCTCAGGCCGTAATCTCAGGTGACAATGACTCTTTTTCTATATATGTTATTTAAATTGTTTAAAGATTGAATCTTTTAGTGAATTGCATTATTGGGTATGTGTTTATTTTTGTTGAAATTAGTGTATAGTGAAATTGGAAGTGGAAATTTTAATTTTTGTATTGATGGTTGTGATGTGTGTATTAATTGGATGCATTGTGTTTTGTCTGTGTGTGTGATATTTTTAGTGAGGATGATAGAAAATGGTTTATGGAAGCTATGCAAGCACAAACTGTTGATGTGATTAAGCGAATGAAGGAGATAACTCTGGTTATGCAAGCACCTGAGCATGTCTTGGAGGCTCAGGGTGTTACTCCTTCTGATATTGAAGGTACTACTATGCCTTTTGCTATTTTGATCTTCTTTAATTGTATCCTTTCTATTTATTAATGCTGTTTTATTTTAAATTAGAATGATTGCTTTTGATGCTGATTGTGTCTGGTTTCTTTTGATAGATATGTTGGATGAACTACAAGAACATGTTGAGTCTATTGACATGGCAAATGGTACGCTTTTCATTTTTAAATTTGCTTATTTTCATATGAATATTTGATTAGTGTGGATTTTTGCATATTAAAAGTTCAAGAATACGTCTTCTTCTTTCTTTCTTTGTTTTTTTTTTTGAATTCCCTTTTTGGTTTGTAAACATTTTTGTCATAATGGGAAACATGATGTCTCCTTTGTCTTCTGCTAGTTGGTAATTACTTTCTTCCAACTGCTTGCTGTTGTGAGTCGTAATATGTTTTTGTACTGCAACATTCTGTATAATTGTATTTGGTTTTAAATTTTTAATTTGTATCTACCAGTGTGAGGTTTTGTAAAATGCATGTTGTTTTTAGCTTAGCAGTTAGATTTTTATATGCGTATAATAAAGTATTTACTCATTAAGTTTGATTGTATCTTTACCTGGCAGACCTTCATTCAATTGGTGGTTTAGTGCCTCTCCTTGGCTACCTAAAAAATTCCCATGCCAATATTCGGGCAAAGGCTGCTGAGGTTGTGTCCACTATTGTCCAGAATAATCCCCGCAGTCAGCAATTAGTTATGGAAGCAAATGGCTTGGAACCTCTTCTTTCTAATTTCTCATCAGACCCAGATGTGACTGTTCGAACCAAAGCACTTGGTGCAATATCCTGTAAGTACTAATTTTAGTTGCATGTTGGTCATTATGTACTTTGAACATCTCAAAAATTGGTTCGTGTGTTCCCCACTTTCCTGGTTAGGAGCAATAGATATTTATTTGAGACTAATTTTGTTGTTTTTCAGCTTTAATTCGACACAACAAGCCAGGGATTACTGCTTTTCGTCTGGCAAATGGTTACGGAGCCTTAAGAGATGCTTTGGGTTCAGAGAGTGTGAGATTCCAAAGGTATTCTTTGAGAAATTATTTTGCTAGGCTTTCATTAGCTTCTTGTTTGTTCACACAATTATATATTTCAGATTAGGAAGAATAGTAGTATTGTTCTTATAATTAAGTGGAAAAACCTAGCATTCAACTTGAAAGCATTCTTGTAAATTCAAATGGTGAAGTTGGTATAATGTTATATTACATGTAAGTAATTGATTTATTTGTTTTTGGAATAATTTTCTGATTAAATTATTTCTTTTCAGGAAAGCTCTCAACTTGATCCATTACCTTCTGCAAGAGAATAGTTCAGATTGCAGTGCAGTTTATGAGCTGGGATTCCCACGCATCATGTTACACCTTGCATCAAGTGAAGATGCTGAAGTACGAGAAGCTGCCCTTTCGGGCCTACTTGAGCTTGCACAAGACAAGGCAAATGCAAATAGCAGTAAAGTATGGGAAGAAGATGAGAAATTGAAACAACTACTTGAAGAACGAATAAAGGGCATTAGCTTGATGTCAGCTGAGGACCTCGGGGCAGCTAGAGAGGAGAGGCATTTGGTTGACTCTCTGTGGAAAGCCTGCTACAGCGAACCATCATCTCTGGGCGAGAAGGGGCTTCTTGTGCTCCCTGGAGAAGATTCCTTGCCACCTGATGTTGTCAGCAAGCACTTTGAACCTCCTCTTAGAGCATGGGCAGCAAACCCTAATACCACTAAAGATTCCAATAACAAAAAGAAACAACCTCCTTTATTATTAGGAGCGGGTCCTCCACAAGGAGGGGCAAATGCACAGGAAACTTCAAATGCAGAAGTCACTCCTGATGAGCAGAAGAGTGATTTCAGATGAAGTATTTATGTTGCTTAGGCAGTCTGTTGGCCTGTTAAAGAACAAGATTGTGTACTAAAATGGTATTTTGTAGTGAATCGTAGAATTTGAATTTTGCAATGCCTGCTTATTTTTTATTGCATTTTTTTTGAATATTTGTACCTACTTGAATATTGTAGTAATGAAATATATCCACTAGGATCTATTTGTCCCAAATGATCTATTTTAAGGCCCCAGTAGTGACGAGATAAACTGATTTGTTCGTCACATATTGTATGGTTTAAAAGTTTTTTGCCTCTGCCACTTCTGTTTATATATATTTTCGACCTACTGTGCACCAGGAGGAAGTAACTTGGAAGACTGCGGCTTGTTGGTATTGTATTCTGTGGTTTTTGATTTCTCTGCAAGTTCATCTGCGTTATCTGTGCTAGTTGAAAAGTGTACAACATTTCAATAGGACTACGAGAAAGAAATAAGAAGCTACAGCTTTATCCATTCTATTTATAGAGTTGATAATAACTGCCAAAACATTTTATCATATAACAAATAGTCTAAGCTAGAGATGACTATTTGCTCCGTTGGCATCTACTTACAAATCAACAGACTAAGAACAAAAAGGAAGAAAAGAAAGACAAATGACAAACTATAGTAAACTCCATATCATCAAGATATCCATTCCCTTGCTGATCATCATATTGGAGGGCAGAAAGTAATAACATACCGAGAAGCTCTGCATTTGTTAAGACTAGAAGAATCATCAAAAGCATAACTATAAGCTCTTGGACAGATCGCCTTAAACAAATGAGCAAAAAGGGTAGGCTTGCATGTTTTCGGATTCGAAAATTCTCCAGTGCAGCAATACTTAGCAGATTGCATAGCCAAGCAAGCACTTTTACACCCTACAATTTTACCATCTCTTCTGACTTCAAGAGCAGAAGGGCAGCAGACATTCAAATCAACCTCACAAGATGCTACTCCACATCCAATTCCACCACCCACCGGTTTCATCGAAACAGGCAAGTTAAATCCATCAACCAAACTAACATCATAGAAATGCAATGGAGAAGTTGAAGATCCTAGAGTCATTTCAATTATTGTAGCTGGTGGAACACCTCCAGTGCCTTGGCAGTGAAGTAAACCAGAGCAATCCCCTGTATTGCACGAGCCTTTTCCATTGCTATCGAAGGAACATCCTTGTCTACCCCAAACTCTACCTGACCATTTATCAGGCAAATCAAGAACTACTTCTTCTCCACTTCCCAAGTGAAACCCACCATCGTTCAACGTTGGATGGCCGGCACCGCCGAGAACTCCAGGCCATATACTTTCATTGCAGTTATTAACAACAATCAGCTGTTCTCCATCTGAAACCAACAAATGTTCAACAAAATTCAGTCAGTAAACAATACAAAAACTATAATACATAAACCTACTCCATAGTTACCAGAAACCCGGTATGCCTAAAAAATTGTCAACTTAATGATTTTGAAGAATTGGGTAACTATGAACTAGTCATTAATGATGAAGATTAGTACGTACTTGCAGAGGAGAAAGAGGCCCATATGAAGAGGAAAAGAGAAAATAGAGCTGAAGAAGAAGAAGGAAGCTGCATTTTGCTGATTTTATTTTGTTTTATTTTTTGCTTGTAATTCTTTTGCAAGATATGGAATTTAATTAATTGAGCATAGAGAGTTGAGAAAGTTAGGTTGATTTGTAGTAGAAATAGTAGTGTAAAAGGTTGTCTGTTGAGAGTGCGGGTGTTTGAGTGAGTTAGTGAGAAAGAGCTTCCAAATATATCGCCACAAAGGAAGGAACTGCTACTCAGTAAACCGTTAGTGAGTAGTGACCCATATCTTTGCTTTTGTTTTCTTAGCAAAACTTATTTTTTCGCTTTCACTTTCATTATAAAGAATATGCATTGCTTAGAACAGGGGTTTCTTTTCTTTATCATTAATTTCTTTCTTTTTTTAAAAAAAAAATTCATCAATTTCTTTTTATACCAAAAGCAAAATAAACAAATTAACAATTCCAGATTCAACGATCATTTTTTCCTAGCTAGTGGACCTATCTATATAACTGAAAAATGAACATCACAAATTGTGTCTTTGAAATTGGATCAAGTTATTAAGCATACAATTTAATTTGGCTAGCTTCTTCACTATAAGAACCTTAAACTAAATAAAAGTAATCATGTGATTTGAGAATAAAACCCACGACGTCTTTTAGCTTTTGTTCACTATTTTTATACCCAAGTTGCGACATTATATTAGTAAAAGGAAACTTAAAACAATAGTGGGTATAGGGTATCATTAACAAAGAAGAAAGGGGAGGAAACATAATCATGCCTCCTGCTTTGTTCTTCTTATGTAGGTTCTTTGCTTTCGTGTTTTGCAAGCACTTGCAATAGATTGAGACGAATCTTTACTTTTCACTAGTTATTTTTTTATACCTGCATTGCATATAGAACGGCAATGGGATGATTTTTTCCCCCTCCGGATATTAGCTACACGGCCGATGGATTTAGATTTCACCTCTTACGTTCATTATCTAAATCCGGTTCTGTTATAGGATTCAAATATATGATATTTACATCGAGTATTTAATATCTGATTGTTTAAATCAGTGGCGGAGTCAGAAATGTCAAAAAGGGAAGGCGAGATTTTTATAGAGGTTCGGATTAATAATTATGTCATTCAGATTAAATTTTACGGTAACACGAATTTTCTCTTATATAATAGTACTAGTTTGTTATTTCTAACTTCTTATTCTAAAATTTTATTTTTTTCCAGAGGTCTCTAAAATCAAAAGAGAAAATAATAATAATAATAATAACTTAAAAATATCAATAAATTTATATATACAAAATAAATTTATAATTACAATTCATAAAATTTTACCGAATAATGAATAATGTTTATATTTTCAATAATAAAATAGAGTCTGCACCAAAAAAATTGACAAATTTATTATAAAAAACACAATTTTCTCTGATTAATAAGTTAACTAATAAGTTAATAATAAATTGTATATTATAAAAAATATTAGTGAGAATAGTTGAAAAAGTACTAAAGAATAATAATTTTATATCACATCACAAAAAATCACTCCCCGCTAAATGAAAAATGATATAAATACATTATATATTTTTTACTTTTCCTTATTGATTTTATGGGTTATCTTTACTCATATGGATCGCTAACCCTTTTCATCTTCTTGTCTACCATGAAATTATTAATCATTTTAACATTTTTTTATCTAAATAAAATTATATTTTACTTTACAAAATGAACACATAAAACACGATAAATATAAAATTTATCATCATACTTATTGTTGCATATTAATTAGGTTACTCTTGTTATGTTCATATATATGAAGTACTTGGTTATGTTAATGCACATTGTAGTTATGTGATAAATAAAGTTCGAGTGTTGGAAGTGTTTTTTCCTTTCCTTATACAAGAACATCTAATTTTATAATTTGGATTGTGATTTAGTTCTAGCACATTTTAGTAGAGTTGAGATGTTGTTAAAATTTCATTAGATATTAGGTTAGTCTGAAATTTTGTTCTTAGATTACTCTCTTTCATATTGAGTTGTTAACTATTAACCTCATGGACATTCAATTGCCTCAATTTTGCGAACATATTCCATGACCGCGATTATCAAGACCATAACTACGGATTAATTCAAATTAATTCCAAAAAGAAGTAGAGAGTTTCAAAACTTACATCGCGACCGTGGATCTAGCCGCGTAACTTCAATGAGTGTGGAATTCAAACCACGACCGCAAATTGGGTGTCAATCACAAGACCACCAATAGATAGATCTCTAACTAATTAGAAAGTGCCACATTATTAATCTATGAATCTTGTGACTACGGTTAGGAGATCCGCAAACGTGGATATCAAGAAAAATATGACAGTTAGAGGCTTGCGAGTACAACTTCAGAACCGTGACCATGTCTGCTAGTTTGACTAGACGACTACCTTATGAAAATCGTTACTCTGGATCAGCCCCTATATAACATTTTATGCACTTGACTAGGTGGCAGAAACAATTAATCAATTTGTATTTAACACCTAGTTTTAAGACATTTGGCTATAAATATCCTTAATAAATATGATGAAGTTAAGACACAACAATTTAGCTATCTCTTGTAAATTTATTTCTTGAATTTGATTCTATTTAATTTTTTATGAATTAATTGAGTGTGAGTAGTTAGGACTCTTTGAGCTTTTAATTAGGATTGAGAGCTTGGGTTGAGAATGCCTTTTACCTTGTACAAGCATTGAGATTAGAAAACACTTGGGTTGGGTTTAAAGTTAGCCTTGAAACTTATTGTAAGGTTTGGTGTTAGCCAAAAAACACTAAATTATGAGTTAGCTTGATTAAGAACTCTCTTGTAATCCTTTGTGGATTAGTGGAACACCCAATTGTGTATTGGGGAGTGGACGTAGGGTTAGTTAATAACGGAACCACTACAAACTTTGTGTTCTCTATTCTTCTTCCTTCCCTAATCCTTTTTGAACTTTTCATAATTACTAATTTCCGCAGAAATTCACCCCTCTCTTGGTATTACATTTGGTGTCAAAGCCTTGTTGCTCAAAATCACCTTAATTGGGAGCTAATAGTGGGGAGTGAGAACAACTTCAACAACTTTAGACCATACTTTGATAGCAGTAACTATCCTTATCGGAAAGTAAGGATGCAAGCTTACTTGGATAGTGACTACCTTACTTTAGATGTAAATATGGAGATCTTGAGGTATTTACCAAGGAAATAATTTGAGACAAAAATTGTATCCATTGAAGAAACCAAGGATCTTTCTATCACCTCTACCGATGAGCTCATTGGTAGCTTGCTCATCTATGAGATGAACTTCATTAAGGATGAAGATGATGATATATAAGTAAGAAGAAATGGAGAAGAATAAGTCAATAGCCCTCAAGGCCACCATATATGGTTGAAATAAGCAAAGATCAGAAAGATGGTTAAAAGTGAGAGGGATGTCTCTTGCGATGAGGAGAGCTTAGCCTTCATCACAAGTAAGGTCATGAAGTTTATCAAGAAGAGGCAAGACAATGAGAAGGACATGATGAACTATAAGAAGCCAATGAAGAAAAATGGCACAGTCAAATGTTATGAGTGTGATAAAAAAAGGTCACATCAAATATGATTGTTCAACCATCAAGAAGGGCAAGTTGTAAATTAGTAATGATTTAAAATGACAATGACAACAACAAAAAAATAAAAATAACAACAATAATAAGAAGAATAACAATAACAATAATAATAATTGTGCAAGTCGAAAAATCTCTGCAAGAAAAGATTATGCCAACGTCATTTACTTGGAGTGGGTATCAAGCACTAGTGTGCTTGCTCTCCTAGACGTTTTACCAATAAATAGGCTTTGGTTGCTCATTGGCAATAAACACATGTGTGTGGCACAATGTAGTAGAGTGAGAGAGCAGTGGGCGGTCTTTACTGGGTGTGACCATTTAGGGGTATTTTAAAACTTAAGAAAATTGTGAAAGTTAAGGTTTGAGAAAAATTCTCTTGGGCTAGGTATTTTACTTGAGTTTTGGTTGTGAGAAAAATATTATATTTTATATTTTATGGTTGTAATAATTTTTCACAGAATGAATATTTTTCTCGATTTTTTTTAACAATGGCCGTGGTTTTCTCCAGTTTTAGAGTTTTCCACATAAATCATTGTCTTGCTATCTCTTTATGTCTGTTTGAGTATTTTCTTCAAGGTAGTTATGTGGGATAATATAGTAATTTTCCCCAACAACTGGCCTACAAGTACCTTTGATGTCGTGGAGTTTTAGTGTGTGCTTTATCCTAATATAAAAGCACAGAGAAAAATGTTAACAATTAAATTTGATATTAAAAAGTTTGATGGAAGAATCAATTTTCCTTATGGCAAGTACAAGTGAAGGTTGTTTTAACTAATCCAGTCTAGATTGTATAAAGTTTTGAAAGAAAATCTAATAACCCCTTTGACCAACAAAAGAGATTCAGAAGTGCCTGTAACAACAATGAAGAATTAAGAAGGTCTACAATGAGCGATGAAGATTGAGAAGAGTTAGACATGACTGCCAATCAAATTAATTTGTCTATATATATTTAGCAAAAACAAATTCTTGCTAATGTGGTTGGACTATCTACAACAAAGGAGATCAGGAATGAGGTTAAAGAATTGTATCACCCAAAAAGTGTTTCAAATAAGCTCGATTGAAGGAGGAATTTTATAAATTGCAAATGGAAGAAGGTATGAAAGTTTCAGATCATCTAAGTATCCTGAATGAGATTGTTTTTGAATTTGAGACTCTTAGAGTTAAGATAGATGAGGAGGATAAAGCCCTGTGACTTATCTTGTCTCTTTCACCTTTTTACAAACACATACAATCCATTTTAATATATGAGAAAGAAAATGTAGTCTTCTCAAAGGTGGTGAGTAAATTAATTTTTGAAGAAAGAGGAATGAATGGAGAAAGTAGACTTTCAGAATAGTGTTCACTGTTTGTGAATATGTGAAGAAGAAGACCAACTTTGTGAAAAAAATTATATGTTGGAGACGTAGGAAAATTGACCACATAAAGAAGAACTACAAGAAGGATGGAGCTAGTTTGTCTAATAGCTCCAAAGAAAAAAAATGATGTTACCAATTTTGTCTCTCAAAAAGAGGGAGATGATGAATTTCAATAAAGAAAAATATGTCTTCATGACATGATTGCTACTCTGGAGATGCTATGAACGAGGAAGTATGATTGGTAGCATGTCCATGGATTTGCACACGAGCATTAGTTGATAATTATACAAGGTGTGTAATGGAATAAAGGAATGTTGATGGGTAATGAACTTCTAAAAAAAAATCAACAGGAAAGTTGCACCATAATTTATGAGCAAGTTTTTTTGATAAGGTCCTAGGTGAAATTCTTGAAGTTGGTAATTAATTCCAAGTGGATATACTCTTTTATGGTGGAGCATGATGATTCTTTGTAGACACCTAATTTTTGGATGCAGGTAAGTGGAAGCGGCCCGGGAGCCCAGTGATGAATTTGGTCTATTTTAGACCAATTGGTTACCCAATTTCTCGTAGAAATGAGTTGAAGAATACAAAAAATTATTTTCAAATATATTAAATGTTTTTAATATATTTATGGCCTAATTTAGAGTCCGAACAAGTGTTTTAATATTTGTCCGAACCCTAAATACGACCCAAATAAGCCAGAAAATTGTTTTAAAGCCCAAGACCATTAGGCCCAGTAGTGAACATTTGGCCGAACCATTAAACATCCGGCCAGATGTTTATTGTTGTCAAACACAATGATTTATGGGGGAGCGTCTGACAGAGAGGGAAATATTCCTTCTGTAGAACTAAAGTTATTCTCTCTGTCGAGAGAATAACCCTAGTTCACAGGAGTATAAAAGGAAAATCATTTGACAGAGAGGGGGGGGGGGGGGGGGGTT
>CANYLF010628986.1:0-17702 GCA_948193215.1 Bocquillonia castaneifolia
TTCCAAATTTTATATATAATATTTTATATATTACTTTAAATTGACATTAAAAATTTTATTTCCACTTAAAAATATTATTTTTTTATAATGATAGACATATAAATGTGTAGTCATTATAATGATGAACTTTGTTTATTAAAAATATAATCATTTATTTTATGCTCAATTATAAGAATCTCTATGGAGGTTAATTTTGTTTCATTCATCATGGGCAATTTGGAAGAGTCGCAATGACAAGTTTTTCAACAAAAAAGACCAAGACTTAGTTTACTTAATTCAAAGATGTATTCAAGATGTTGTGTTTTACTTTAAACTATCAAACCAGAACTTTCCTTACTCTGGTTTAGATGTTTTTTGCTCTTTTGATGTTTTATTTCGTTAACTTCTTTGTGATTCAGCTTGGTGTTGTCGCCTTTTTGGTGAAAACGCTTTAAGCGTTCTTAACCCACTGCTTGTGGAGTAATTCTCATGTATTTTATTTAATACAAGTATTTAATATATATAATTAGTTGGTATAAATAATCAATTAAAATAAAGTAATAGCATGTATATGATTTTTTTAGATTTAATAATTAATATAAGTCTCTAAATTTTATAGATTAATTTAAGTGATATTAAAAATTTCCTTTCACTTAAGAGTATTATTCTTAAGTGATGATAAATGTATAAATGCAGTGTATTATATATAAACATATAAATTGACATTATAATTCACTAAATATTGTTGGGAGTCTACTTTTATATATAAATAGATTTCATGCTCGGTTATAAGAAATAAATACATTTAATTTCTAAAATTCTCATGTATGTGTATGAATTTTTTTAGATTTAAAGAATAATATGTCTCTAAATTTTAAAGATTATTTTAAAAATTTTATTCTCACTTACAATTTTTTTTTTATGTAATGATAAAGATATAAATGTATAGTGTATCAAAATGATGAACATGTACATATAATGATGATGTGTGTGTAAGTTATATACATATAGAAGAAATTTTATAGGTTATCTTATGTTTAAAAAATTAGAATATACCTTATATTATATTACAAATACATATGTACATGTTACAATAATAACTCTATAACCAAACACAAGTCACATCAACTAACACCTTAAAAAAAAGGAAATTACAATTCCCTATGAGGTAAACACCAAACTCTTTATAAATTGTCAAAAATAGGAATTGAACTTAAGACCTGTCAATCACAAAAGCCTCATTCTTAGCTACTAGACTGAGACCACATCGGAAGGTTATCTTGAAGTCTTAAAAACCACAATATTATCTTTACATGTGATATATAACTTTATTAGATATATGTTCATATTTATAATTTCAATTTATTAATTTATTTTATGAATTTTTAAATCAATACTATTTTATTTAGATTTATTTTAAATATGTATTTTTATTCTTTATTTTCAATATTTAATTTATAGAATATGAATAATTTTTCACAAAGTATTTTAAATTTCATTCATGTATAATTTGATTATTATTATTACTTTACATATATATTTAGATAAATTTTACAGAGACTTTGTAAAAAAACAAAGTAACTCTACTTGGTTATCTCATATTTTAACAAAAATATAAAAATTATAAGTTAATTGTATAAGTTTTATATTTTAACAAAAATTTAAAATTTATAAAGTTCATAAAAATTTTATATTTTTTAAATTCAATTTAGTATTTTATATAATATTTTTGTATACATTTTCTATAATTAATAAAAATTCTATAATTTTTTTAAAATTTAAATTCTCAGCATACCGCGCAGGCTAATTATGATAAATTCAATAATAACATCGACACAAAATCCTTTTGTATTTTTTAAAATTTTTGTAAAGAAACTAAAAATAGATTGTGGGCCATTTCAATTTGTATGCCTCTTTACATCTGGACTGATCCCATTCCAATTTCCAACACACAAGAAATGATTGCAAAGCATGACTCATTCAAAATTCATCCATCAAAACGACACCGCTTATTACTCTCCTATCCGACGACGTCGTATTTTCACTTAGAAAAACAAAAACCACCAGCCTCCCTTCCATCATCATTTCCTTCAATATCACTCACACAGCGTGCACCAGAGAACATTTAAAAATCATTTTCTAATTTCCAGACCCGAATCCGAATACGAAAAAATGGGTAAGGATCTGACCGATGATCAAGTCTCATCAATGAAAGAAGCGTTCACACTGTTCGACACCGACGGTGATGGGAAGATCGCACCGTCAGAATTAGGGATCCTGATGAGATCCCTGGGCGGAAACCCGACCCAAGCCCAATTGAAAGCAATAATAGCTGAAGAAAAATTAACGGCGTCGTTTGATTTCCCGAGGTTTCTGGATCTAATGGCCAAGCACATGAAACCAGAGCCGTTCGATCGACAGCTTCGTGATGCATTTAAAGTGCTTGATAAGGAGAATACAGGTTTCGTTTCTGTAGCTGATCTGCGCCATATATTGACTAATATTGGCGAGAAATTGGAGCCTGCTGAGTTTGATGAGTGGATTAGGGAAGTTGATGTCGGGTCGGATGGGAAGATCCGATATGAAGATTTTATTACCCGGATGGTTGCTAAGTGATTTTTATTTTTTTTTAAAAAAATCTGTTATTTTGAAATTTTATTTTCTGGCTTATGTGTTGTTAATGCTTTATTTTAATTTTAATTTTTGGTGTTTGGGGATTTAGGGTTTGTTTGGGTATTTTAAATCGATGGATTGTTGATGTTGGTGTTCTAATTGTTAATCTAATGCAAAGTTTTTTCTTCTAAATCTAAATGTTAATTAGTGTATTGATGCTTTATATTGAATGAATGTGTAACTTTTTGAGAAATTTTATGTGTACATTTATAAAATTTCCATTTTTGTTTATTAGTTAAAAACTTCAATGAGAAAAATGTTTCTGAAGATGGATGTACACAGCTGCTAATGCATTAGGAAAATAGTGTTGATTTTGTTGATCTGTGCATCTCATATATGCGAAATTGTGTTTTTGTTAGGTGGTTAGGGTTGCATTTTTAACAGATTCAACGGTTAAAAAGTCCGGGCTAGGTATATGTATTGAATCTTTATCTTTTAGATGAAGAAGGAAACAATTTGATTGTTGGTAATTGTTGGAAAATAGACTATGGTTAAAAACATAGTGAATATTCATTGAAGATTTCAGTTAGGCTGTGAAATTATAATAATTACTCTTGTGATGAATCAAATTGGGTTTGCAGTGATTAGGACTAATAGGGAAGTGAATGCTTCTTCTGGTTTCATTCATTGAATTTAGAGATGTCGAAGGTTAGGTTTTTCAGCAAGTATGCTGGATCCTGATCTACCAAGATGGTCACTAACTGGCTATCTATTGAGATTTGAGTGCTCTTTTTTCTTTTTTTTTTTGGTTCTGTAGCCTGGATTTAGCAAGCAAAGTTTTTTCGTTTTAGGGTTTGATACAGTTTGGATTGACATTCTGTTGTGTCCATCTATTATTATTGAACAATGTCCAGACTTGATCTTTTGTATAGTCAGGTTGTGCTTGATAGGAGCAAATGGTTTGTGTCTACAGGAAATTAAGACCTATATTACTTGTGACAGATAATAGTAAGGGCTCTGAATTGTATGCTTCTGATATAATTATGCAAGATTCATTTTCCTGAAATGATAGTGTAGATTAATGACTCTTCGAAATCCATCATTTGTGCTTGTATTGAAGGAAAATTACTTGTGCCATGTGCTTTGATCTTCTTCGTTCTGTCATCATGCATTTGAAGGTTGAGCCGTGGAATTACTTGCTTATTACACACTTTTGGGTTTGTTTTTTCATAATCAAATAATATAAGCTCTGGATTAAATAAATATTCTTGGTGGAAAAGCTGCTTGTTTTCTTGGTCTCTGTTCTGTGATTTTGGTCAATCAGATGCTGGTCCAAGGTAAAGGTATTTATTTCAGGGTTGCATTTCTATTTCTAGATATAGAACTACAGTTTTAATGCCTATGGGGATGGTGTTTTTATTTTTTATTTTTTTTAATGTGAACGTTTGGAAAAAGATGTTGACATGTGAGTGCTGTCTTAAATTTATGACGACAGAGACTGGTGTAGTGAACTTGTACTAATTAATTATTGCTTCCTTCTCCTCCAACTAATACTTTTTATCCATTTGGCATTGGCACTACTCTCTTTGTTAATCCGTTGGCGTTTGCATTTAGAATACAATGCAATCTTCATTTTTACATACAAATTTACACAAATATAAAGTTAACAATTTTAATTCATTAACTTCTTTCTTTCTTTCTTTCTTTTTAATACATAACTAAAACGCACATTAAGATTTATGTGGACGCATGTTTGATTTACCAACTTCAAACTTCTGCTTAAATTACAATATCTCATATGTCTAATATACATATACTACTACTCACTTGGCAATCAACATCAATAGCAAAAAAAGTCCACCAAATGATATAGCCCTCAATTAATTAGACTTGTATTGTGATGGTTGATAATATATTTCCGGATCCAACGGGACAACAAAGTGGGCAATCAGCTAATCACGATGAGTTGCATGCACAGTCGAGGGTCGGTGACGTAATTTTGTTTATATAGTCATTATCATTTTTGAAATATATATAGTTAAGTTTAGTTCATTACACACAAATAAATAAATGAAAATTGTGTTACTTATTTAGTATTTGTTGTTTATTATTAGAGTTGGCAGAGAGATTCCAGAGAACTAAGAAAGCATTTAGAGGAGAGATAAAGATTGGAAATTTAGATTGATCTTAGTTGAAAGCAGATTCCACATCCCTCCATCGGCTTTTCTTTCTTTTTTCCTTCATCCGCTTGAATCAGAGTCTTAATGGAAAAGAATGATTAGTTTATTAATCATTATTTTCTCGATGAAGACGTTTTTAAAGGCGACCTAACTATTCTCCCTCTTCCTGGTTAAAGGCATGTCCTCTCCCCTGTTATGTTGGCTGATATTCCATTTTAAAGGTAGCAGGTGAAAATTTGCAAATGCTACCCAATTCAGACAATACAACAACACTTCCATATCTGATAGCAGGAGCTATTCTATTCTCCTGAATCATTTACATTTTTTATGAACTCAACTACTGAAATTGCACAAATTTTATTGAACCACTTGAAATCAAGACAAAATTTTGAATGGCAAATGTACAAATGTACAACAATGTCAGTGAAAAAACTAGTTCTTAGCCAAAAACATTAGCATTCTCCAGGAATGTTGATTTGCAACTAAACCTTGTGGAAACTTGGAACAAAGTGAACAGTACTGCGCAAGGACCTATTTTACACCAGTTGTCCATGTTCTGACAACAATTTGGTCATAATGTACAACGTTTGCACAAAAGAGATGAGTAAAGATGGAAGAAAAATCTCCCCAGTTGACAGCAAAAGAATTTCACTGCTTATGATGTGCTGTTTCTTTGATAACGCACTAAGAAACATATCTTCCTGATCCATGGAGCAACTTTTTGCACTATTAAGGAGCTGCTCATCTAGAGTATGGGAATCTGAACTTTCTGAGGCAGGAAGTAACTGATTCCCGCCAGATGGACCTTCTGAGCTTCCTCCATCTTTGGGTTGGTCATCTGGATCTTCTTTTTTGTCCTCCTTTTCACTGTGACTCCCACCAGTGCCATCTTTTGGGATGCCACGAACCAAATCTGGTCGAGCTTCAACTCCAACTCGGCGCAGGTGCAGCTGCATTATTCACATAACCACGTAACAATGGAGCATACTTTAGCAGGCAGAGTATCAAATACTACATTGAGCAAACATGGGTGTTCTATTAACCTGAAGATGCAAGTTGACTTCGTCTGGACGAGAGAGGAATGGGAAATCACCTCCTGACTTCAAGTAAGCTCGCCTTGCTTCAGGGTATCTTTCACTCAGCTGGTCTTTCAGATGTTGAGGAATCGCACAATAATCATTCGTCTACAAGGAAATATAAGCATACCAAAAGTCCAATATTAATGGTGAAAACTTTTCTATTTCTATCTAGGAGGAGAAAATAAGATTAATTTTGCCAATGTTTTAGTTGTAATTATCTTTTTGCAAATCATTTATGATTCTCTTTTAACAAAAGCTGACCTTATTATTCAATCAAGGCTAGATTGATATCAGCCCTTCAAAGACATTGGTTGCTCAATTCTAATGCAGGATTAGTTGAAAGATATCCTAAAAGCATAAATACAGAAACAAGCTTCAGATAACTCACATCCATTATAGTGACAGATGCATCAGAAAGGAGAAGGGATGCAACTGAAGCAGCATCGACATTCAAAGTCAACCTGGATGCCAAATCTTCTCTTGATAGAGTTTCAACCTGAATCATCATACATCATGTATCAGAAAGTTAAAAAAATTGACCAAGATTTTTTCCCTTTTATCCCCCACGGACCAAGTTTGACTAGGAAGCAACTGGCCTGTAGGAAAGGAAATCATGTGTGTTCCCAACTATTAGGTCATAAAAATTTAAAAATTCAAAGCAAAGAATGAATAGAGGAAGAAAAGGAGCAAAGAAGTTAGATTATAAGAGCAATTTAAAAATGATGACCATTATATGAGAAATCAGGGCTGAAATTGAAAAACAAATAAGCTCTACTACACCTCAAGAAGCTTTTCAAAACAAGATACCAATATTTTTCTAGACAGCAGAATACCAAAAAAAAAAAAACACACATTATCGAGCAAGTTAACGACCCCTATTTATTTTTTGTATACATCTGTGCTCCAGTGGGTTTTCCACAAATAAAGCATCTTGTGTACGAAAAGGTGGTAACGATTTTTTAGCACATGAGAAACCAAAACTTGCATGCTTGCAGCATAATGAAAGATTAGAAATGCTATACATTCACGACCATCTCTAATTATAGTTTCCACCTATGAAGGACAGTGATTTTCAGGTGAAGCTTCAGGACACAGAAAAATGAAAATGAATATGGAATGCAACATTTTAAAAGCACACAATGTCCTGCAACATGGATTAGACTTCTATGTTTGAAAACTTTATGAATGCATAGAGGGAGACTGGTTCAGGACATCATGGAGGAAGGTTAGAGACGAAGTGAGATGGGTTTCTGAGCGAAGTACAGAAAATACCTGAGAAACAACAAAGTCCACCGAATCTGCAATAAATGGTTCATGAGGACCATCACGAATTCCTGTTAAGACGTATCTTTTCAGCAAAAATGAAGGGGTCCAACTAACACTGCAAGGAAAATATCCAAGTCTTGTCAATGATATTATCAATTCAAACACGATTAGACTGTAAATATCAGGAAATAATAATAACAAAAGCACTACTGACAATTACAACCACAAAATAGAAGTTGAAACCAAAATATTCAGAACATTGAAAACTAATAAAGCCATACCAACTTTCTCTAAGTCTCTTTTCCTTGAGTATAGCTATAAAGTGCTAGAAATATGCAACTCAGTATGAAAAAGTGTGTTACTATGAGTATTACTAGGTGCATATAGTAGTAGCATACCTAATTTCATCATCAACTCAAACACATAAGTTCCTATTCTGAACTAATTGAGTCCATTATAATATTATCCCTAATAACTCAGTCAGTTCCCCTGATCAATAACCATCCTCCACTTGCTATATTGTATTGTTCTATTGTCATCAGAAAATTCAATAATAGCCCTTTTGTTGAGTGCAATCACCAAATCTTTCCTAAATGTGAGTTAATTCATTTACTATTCTTAATCCATGTGAAATGAACAATATCAAAACCTTTCACAACTCCACTCATCAAAGACAAAGTCAGACACAATCCTAAAGATAGGAATTACGAAGACTACATACACAGGAGCCCATGGCATTGCAGCTGCAAAACTGCGTGTATCCAAAAATGTGTTTGACAGTATCAATGATCTCACTCGTCTTGGACGATGCTGTGCAAAAAGTTGTGCTAAGAAGCCTCCAAGGGATGTGCCATAAAGATGAATCTGTTAAAAGCAGATTGATGGGACCAATCAAACAATTGCTAGTTGTGACTATAGCTCTAACAGAAAGAGGGAACAATGTATAGGATTTATGCAACTTATAAACTATCTCGTTACTTTCAGTTTGACATACATGCACTGCATTATAGTCACCAAGGAGAATCTGCACAATCTTCTCCTTTTGTAATAGGCCTGGATTAATTAAATAATATTTGATGTTTCATTAAAAAATGCAAATGTTGTTGAAATATATTGAGCAGAAGTAACCAAAAACTAAGCTGGTAGTTTCATAATGATCACAACAGTTGCAATCCTGGAAACCTGTTATTACTTCATGCAAATCCTATGCAGCCTTTTAGTGCATGTGCATGGATATGGCTGACAGACTATTAATACACTGAACGACTGAAAATGAAGCAGCAAGCATCACTTGCAATTTTTAACCACAACAGCACCATAGGCTATTAATCCATTTAGTATGAAAAAAGGACCATTAATTTTATACATTACGTTACCAGTTCTCCTCAGATTCACAGGGTCCTGTTCTAAAACAACTTCTCAAATTATTTCTTACGAAATCTAAAAGTGTCCTTTTGCATTCCTCAACTTCAATACCAAACAAATTATATATGTAACATAAGAGACTAAGGTAGCAACTTAGACATGTTCTGAACATTAGCTGTTAACAAAGCTTTTCCACCTAGGCAAGTGCCACTCTACACATAAAGCGCAAGAAAATTAAAAAAAATAGATATAAAACATAGGCTTTCAGTTTGGCTTCTTTGCCACCATCAATAAATTGATATGAGGGATTTTGAGAAGCAATAAAGCAGAAGTCGATTTCAAAATCAGAAAAAGAAAAGGTGGATCAGGAAAAGAAATCATGCAGCAGGCTACAACGACAATCTTACACAATTCTATGTGATGGATAAAGTAATAAACAAACATGAATATATCCTAATGAATGCTCTCACATGATGAACATCAATGACATCCAAAAATTTCTCAAATGCTTGGATCCACTCATGATGATTCCACACGCGTGGGATATCAACAGAAATCACCCGATAACCCTGAAAATTGAATAAGAAAGACTGTGATGTTACAAAACCTTGGTAGGATTGCAAAAAAGTAAAAAAAAAAAAAAATACCAAGGAACAGAATAAAAGAAAACTGAAAACAATGGATGATTTTCATTAGTATTTAATTTTTGGACAGGAATGACAAGCCATACCAAGCATCAGATTATTGATGTTAGAAGAATCTATTTCAGGTTCATGTTTGCTTACTTTATTTCTTCACTGTAAATAAATTATCTCAAAACATATACTCTTCCATTTTCTTTTTTTTAAAAAAAAAATCAGCTTTGATGAGTTAAACTGGTCACAATAGTCAAGAGAGATTGGATTATAGTTTTTCCTAAACAATTTGGAACTTATGGTTTTGGAAATATTATCTGTAGTAACGTCAAAGTATGGGATGTGGCTTCACAGTGATGATTCTACCTTCTACCTTATAATTATATAATTTCTATGGATTTGAAATAAGCAAATCCTATTAAAAATGTATAACATTGACAATGAAAAAAACTCCAGGAGCAAGATTTAATACTACAGATGCAATACTACCACAAGAAACTGAACCGTCAAGGACAAAATAAAGCAAGAGATAGAAAAATATATCCATCAATTTTCTGGCTGAATACAACATCCAACAAATTACCTTCATGGACAATGACATAATCTGTTTATAGTAAACATCTGCAGTGCCTGCTATTCCAGGAAGGCAAATAAGAGGTGGAACAACCTTTGGACCAAAATCATAATATCGCCACTGCTTCGTCCCAATCTATAACCATGCGTATGAAAAATCAAAACTTACCTTCTTTTGCAATCAAGCTATTTACAATTCACACAGAACAAAAAGTCTTAAGGAATAAACAATACTAACAGTACAATGAAATGGCTAAGCTACAAACTGAAATTGAAAGACACTATTCAAGCTCAAGCTCACAAGAACAGAGAGTCAACTCTAAAAATTTTATCCTTTTAGATTGAAAATTGAATATCATAAATATGAAGTCTTTAACTTTACAATTAACTCAATACAATAAACCTCACTACCTAAAGAAAAGCATACCCAGTAAACAGAATAGCACATTAAGAAGTTATAAACCCATGATCAAGCGAGAAACAAAGAAACCCAGATCAATACAATAACCAAAATTATGATAAGGCTTTGAACTTTAAACCCAATGCAGAGAATTAAGCAAAGAAAAAGACAAACATTACAAAACAAATACATACCAAGTAACAGAAACAAGGTAACCGATAAAGCCCATCATCGCATTCACATCAAAATGGGGAAAAAAAACTTACGGGGATCTTATGGAGAGGAACTTGAGACTTGAAGTAAATATAATCACCTGGCGCCGAAGAGCCGCCTTTCATGGTGCCTAATTGTGGATTTGAACATATAAAATCGACAATTTATGTGTTTCGATTTTTGATTAATGGATCACTCTTTCTGTTTCTCTATCTCTCTTTGTTTGTAATTATTTTTCGTTTTTTTATGAATCATTTTTTCGATCTCATAATATTAATTATTGATTGATCGTTGTTTAGTAGTACTATTATTCGCTGTTTTCTTTATTTATTTTTAAGGGGTTGTTTGGAGGAATGAATGAACCATGTGGCTTAGTCTTGACGGTAACGTCCTTCAGCTGCTAGTCAGCGTTTTGTTCTTTCAACGGACAATTTTTATTTAAGAACAAAAAAAAAACAAACGTCTATGGAAGCCCTAAATTTGGGTAACTTTCACGTCCCAAACTTTCATCTGTCCTTTTCTCATCACCATTTTTAAAGTTTTTTTTTTAACATAAAAGTCTCTTAATTTTAAATTTTATAACACAACTATATTCTAACTTTGAGTTTTATAACATAACAGTCCCTACCATAACTTTTAATTCACAGCTGTTAACCAAATTTTTGATCTTGTATTTCAATAAATTGAGCATAATTTACCATGGTCTATCACTAAAATTTAGACCATTTGGATATTTTTCTCTAATTTCTATAAAATTCTCAATTTTATTAAATTAAAAATAAAAATAAAAATTTATGGTCAATTTTAAATTTTTTTATAAAGTAAATTGTATTTTTCTTGATTTTACATGCATAATTTCAGATCAAAATTAATAATTAATTTTTAGAAGGGACACTAATGATGAGGAATTTTACGACTTTTTGGTGTTGTCATGTCTTATTAGAAGCATTACAAAATTCAAAGTTGGGGATTGTAAGTTAATGTTGAAGGTGCACCATTTTTAACATTATGATTTTAATATTGATGTCAAATGCCGAGGTCTTCTTTATTAATATGAGTTTAAACAACACGAAAATTGTATTAATACTAAAAATGTTAAAATTAAAATCTACAATGTTTTTATAATAATATTATGTAATATCCTAAAATTAAAAAAATTCAATAAATAAATAATAAATAAAATATTTTAGAGGATTTAAAAATTTTATTCAAAAGAATTTTTACAATTTAGTCCCGATATAATTGTAAGAAAAATTTCTATTAATGTTAAGTTGTAATTTTATAAAATATCTAAAAGTTAATATAGTAATTAACCATTATCATCATCATCATCATCATCAACATCATTATCAATAACATCATCATCATCTTCTTTATTATTATTATTATTATTATTATTATTATATATATATATATATATATATATATATATATATATATATATATATAATCTCTCAAATTTCTAACTCCCATAACTCTCACATATGAAGTTAGAATCAAATGATTTTGGTGTCTATGAATTCCTGGTCTCTCATTCTTCATTTTAAGTGGTCAATTGATAGGGTTTTACTGGGTAGAATTTAAAGATCTGAGGTAAGAAAATCTAAACAGATTTTCTCAATTTATGTTAAATCCGTTTATTGTTTTATTAAACTGATTATATATTTACAATCTAGAGCTTGAGAAGAGTCCGATGGTGTTTTCAGAATTTAATTATAACACCATCTGTACATGTGACTTGGCAGGCCCCAAGTGGACCCCACCAGCGGGCCCCCACACCACAGGCGGACCCCACCTGTGGGCCTTACGTGTACTATTCACGGTACTGTAGTAGGTACTATTCATGGTACTGTAGTAGGGTACTATTCACGGTATTGTTCACTGACAAAAATTATCATTGGACTCAATTTTTCGTGCTAATCTTAATGGTGCAATTGAAATCTAAAGATTAGATGCCAGTAATCTCTAAAAGCCTTTTTATATAATTTTAACGATGTTTTTAAATAAATAATTTGAATAATAATTATGTCCCAAAAATTAGTAAAAATTATGTTGAACATGAATTCATATAGGTTTTAGCTAAAAAGCAACAGGATTAGAGGGAATGGAATATAACCGCTAGTCAGGTGAGGAAATAAGTTATTTTTGTGTGTGTGAGGGTACCCTGGTTGTACCCTTGGATTATTGAGTTTTGTATGTTGAATGTTAATGTTAATTTATTGTGTGATATATATATATATATATATATATATATATATATATATATATATATATATGGGTGAATTTAATTATTATGGAATATAAAGTAAATATTTAAATGATTAATTAAATTTGTGTATATTGAGTGGAAATTGCTATGTTAGTTTAATTGATATGTTTTAGTTGATTGAGTGATAATTTTACACTCTTGGCTTTGTTGAATTGGTAGTGGTTGAATTGGATGAAATTTTTATGTTCTTTAAGTTAATATGTTTTTGGTGGAATGAGTTAAAAGTTGGAAGTTGATTTTCTTTGGATAGTGAACTGATGTGATATTGATTGAATTGAGATTTTATGAATTGGTTGTGATGTGTTGTGAAGTGAATTGGTTGTAATGGTGTTGTGCCTCACATATATGTAAAATTTATGAGAAAGGTGGATGTGTGCAATTTTAAAAAAAATTACATTTCTCATAAGTGAAAGGTGACTGTGTGCGATATAAAAAAATATTACATTTCTCATAAGTAAAAGGTGGTTGTGTGCGAATATATTATCTTTCTCATAAATGAATAATTTATGTGTGGTATTTGATGATAAGATTTGATATTGTGGTATTGTTGAAGTTATGAATTTGTGAATTCGTGAGAAGTTGAAAGAATTGAGATGACAATGTTTTGGATGAGACATTGATTGATTGAGAATGGAAAGTTGTGCAGTGATTGTGATTATTATATGTTAGAAATGTGGTTGAATTGTCATTATAGTGTGGTATTGATATTATGAGATGATTTAAATAAAAATGACGGGTGTTATAAACATTAGTTTTTGATAATTGTATATGATGTAGATTATTATTTAGGTTCTGAATCTTTCATATGTTGCAAATTTGTTTACTATACTGAATGTATTTATATATTGTGATAGATTAATGTAAAATGGCATATGATGCCATTAAATGAGAAAGTCTTAGAAGAAGACTTCAAATATTAAGTTGGCTATGCTTATATATATATATATATTTGCTTATTTTTCTTACTGAGTATCAAGTTCATTATATTTTCCTCAATAATCCAGTGTTGCAGAAAAATCAAATAGGAAGAGAATGCTAGATTTGGTAGAGCTCTATGTGGTTAGACTCCAGCGATCTTAGGGAAAAGTATTTTTGTTATAATTAATAATAGTTTAAATTTATTTATTAAGAGTAATAATAAATTAAATTTTATAATTTTTTTATATGAAAGTTTATTACATGATAAAGTAAATATTTTAGTGAATATATACTAAGTATGTACATAAATGGTTTAAAAAGATGAGGTGTTACACAAGTCATGACCTATCGAATGTGTTGCACTTTCAAACTGCGAATTTCAAATTAAAAATCTAAATTTCTGATAAAAACTCAACATAAATACGAATTTAATTTAAATAAACTAATTAATCACTAATTATACTATTAAAACAACCTAATTAATCTAAATTGATTACTAAATAAACTTTAAATAATTAGTTCATCACTATAGAAAATAAAATAGTTAAACTAAGCACAAAGAATTTACTACAGAAAAAATAAAACTACTATTTTGTGACTCACTTTTTAGGTATTTACAGTCTTTAAATGGTCATGACTTCTTCATGCACGTTGTAGTTTTTGAATTTCTCTTGAATTTAAGCTTTTGAATGACTCAATTCCTAGTCTTCTAGTTTAAGTTAACTATTGCTCGTCGAATGTGTTACACTTTCAAGCTGCGAAAATTTACATAGAAAATCCAAATTTTCTACAAAAATTCCATATAAATATAAACTTAATTAAAATATATTTCTTCACTAAACCGCCTAAATTGATCATTGAAAAGACTTTTAAAAAAATTAGTTCATAATTATAGGAAAAAAACACCCAAATTAAGGAAATACAAAGCATTTATGGTAAAAAAAAAATTTATATACATTTTTAATTTTTGGTCTTAAATCTTCAAACCATACTTCAATAGCTTGAATGATTGAAAAATTTGTAAAATTAGTTTTATTATTTTTTTTAGAGAGAGAAGAACAACCTATTTTCAGTCTCGATTTTGATATATTTATACCTTTTAAGATCTAACTACAGCTGCCTACAAGTCTTAGAAAGATTAGAATTTGTTTCATCATTCAATTCCAAGTAATTAATCATTTAAAATTTGGATTTCAACCAAAACTCCGCATACTTCTGATCTGTTACTCACATTTAAAGTATTTTTAGCATTCTAATGACCACAACTTCTCTATGAAAGTTGTAGATCTCGATTTTCTCTAGAATTTGGGCTTTGAATCACTAAGTTCTGAGTATTCTAGCTCAAGTTATGGCCCATCGAATGTGATGCACTTTCAACTTACAAATTTCACATTAAAATTTTAAATTTCCTATGAAAACTCAATATAAAAAAGAAATTAATTTAAATTAATTAATTAATCAATAATTTTATTCAAAAAATAACCTAATTAATCTAGATTAATTACTAAATAAACTTTAAATAATTACTTCATGACTATAGAAAATAAAATACCCAAACTAAGCACAAGAAAAAAATTCACAGTAGAAAAATAAAGCTACTAATTTGTGAATAACTTTTCAGGCATTTACAGTCTTCAAATAGCCACGCCTTCTCATGAAAGTTGCAGATATCAATTTTATGTTGAATTTAGGATTTTGGATCATCCAATTTTGAATTTTCTAGCTTAAGTTATGGCCCTTCGAATTTGTTAAACATTCAAACGGCGAATTTCACTTAAAAATTTGAATTTCCTATTAAAATTCAATATAAGCAAGAATTTAATTTAAATAAACTAATTAATCACTAAATCTACTCTAATCAAAATCTAAATTTATTATTAAATAGGCTTTAAATAATTAGTTGATGGCTATAGAAAAAAGAATACTCAAATGAATAAAAAAATAAATAATTCACGGTTAAAAAAATAAAAAAATAATTTATATACCTTTTTAAGTTTAAATCTTTAATTTTCAATCCATATTTTAATAGCTTTCATGATAGAGACTAAATCCATATATTATGTGGATTAATATATATTTTTCTATTATTATGTTTTTAATGTATCTTTAAAATTTTAATTATATTAATACATAATTTTATAATTAATGAATATTTTAAATTCTAATCGGTTAAGGATTTTATTTTTTTATTAATAATTGTATCCTAATTCTAATTGATTAAGGAATCCCATATTTTTTATTAATTAATTAAAATAATTAGCAAATGACTATTTTGACCTTAATTCATTAAAACCTTTTAATAATCTAATTAAGAAAGGGTAAGGGGGTCAATTTGCCTGTTTGCCCCCCTTCCCCACCTCCCTCCCACTTTTATATATGCTAAAGATAAATAAATCATTGAAACTAAATCTATAATATTTATATTTTATATATTAATTTTATAAGTAAAAATAAATTTATCAATAAGTATACAAATTATAAATATTTTTTTATTATTAAAAAAATTATAATTATAATCATAAATTTCATTTTTAAATTATAATTTATATACATTGAATTGTGAATATCATTTTCAAGAATAATTTTATGATAAAAATATTTTAAATAAATACTTATGAAAGAAAAAAATAAGCTCGATAAAAACTCTATTAGACTCGTGAATACTATATGAGCACAATAATATTTAGCTCGAACTCAACTTGTTTATTAAATGAGTTTGAAACTTGAGCTCAAACTCGACTCATTTAGTAAATAAATTAAACTCAAACATCTTAACGTTTGACTCGATTAGGCCTATACCGATGCCTTTCTTGTCTATAACATGGTGGTCCATGTCTTAACTCAGAAATTGAAATGTCTATGTTTATATCGAAAAAGAAGGGTGTACGAATTACCCAGAAAAGGAATAGTATTACGTATTAAGATACTCTCATATCATGAGCTGATATTAATAGTTAATGTCAGAGTTTTTATGAAAAGAAATTAAATTTTAATTTTACATAGTGAGTGGTTAATTATTTTTTTAAAGAATAAAATCTCAATTATATTTATTTTTACATTTAATGGATAAGATGATATAAATATAACATGTTAATTAATCGCTACATAAGTGAAATTTAATGATATTTGTTTTTGACACGATCAATTCAAAGGATAATTCCATTAAGTCTGAATACCATTTTTTTGGATTCCTCTTACTGCTTATATCTTATCATCAAGGCAAAATCTTGGATGGATTATGGGTGGGACTGTGGACCAATTGTAATACCAGCAATTTCTGTTTTAATTAATTTTTAGTTCGGGAATTAATTAATTAAGTTGAAATCTTTCAAAATTCAAAATGATAGTTACAGACGTCCGTTTAAGCTAAAATTTTGATTGAAAGTGTTAAATATACTCCCGAACTCGTGGCAAAAATTTGAGATAAAACCGAGTTAAGAATAAGATTTAATTAGCAAAAAGGACTAATTTGAAAACCTAAAACTTTTGTTCTTATATACCTATACAGCAGATGGGCTCAATTGCAAGAGAAACTTAAAAACAAATTACTTGAACAGTACAAAAACTCTCTCCAAATATCTACTGTAGGCCCTGAAGCTTCTCACCGTTGGTTCACCACTTTCCGACCACCTCCATCTCCGTGCTACTTACCAAATTGTAGCTTACAACCTCACAAACCCGTAGACACCAAAAACTTCCCAAGGCATTGATGGAAAACGCCGAATCGAAGCTTCAAAGTCCGACGAAGCTCGGCCTCCTTGGTTGGTGGTGTTGCCGTGGTTGTTGACTCCAATTGAAGCTAGAAACAGTTAGATCAGCTTGTATAGGTGCTTTTTGAGGGGACCGCGATCTGGACAAGACGGTTTAGATGGTGAAAGGAGTTTCATCGTCTTTTCGGCTCTGACGAGGGTTTTAGGCTCGGTTGGCGAGTTTGGTTGGGCTTGGAGGCATGTGAAGGGTGTATATGGATTCTTGGTGGCCGGCCAATCATTTCTGGAGCTTTGGCGGCCGGCGGCAGAGCGTAAAGCTCATGCGCCGACACTGGCGGTGGCTGTGGGACCCACTCAGGCTATGGTCAATTATATTTTTAAAAAATTCCTGAAAATTATTCCGAGCAACTTTAATAAAGGACGAATAGGCATATGATGTATGGTTTGTAAATTAAAAACCCCGAAAGTTGATTATCGGTTTGTGGAAGTTATCGATTTATGT